>SNQJ01S0030511.1:79235-100096 GCA_010110895.2 Picea sitchensis | reverse complement strand
GTTTTTGTTTAATTCTTGTTAATAGTTTAGTTGTTTTCTTTCTAACCTTTTACATCACAGCTGTCATGACTAGCAGAGCCCAACTAGGCATGTAAGCACTCACTTTTTGCTCACACATCGACGAAAAGAGTGCAAACAGTAAGGATCGATGAAGTCTCTGGAAATATTCCCGTGCGAGAAAACCTTGGAAAGGAAATATGGATCAATCGAAGAACTGTATAGCAGAGAAGGGGATTCCTGATCCTGGGCTTGGAGGGTGACTGACCGCAAGGAAGAGGAGACTCTGATAGTTCTTGTAAACTATTGATTTGGATCATGCACACAATGGGTATGTCCAGGAAAAATAGTGAGCCTGAATAACAATACAACCATGTGGATTCAAACCCACGAACTACACATATAAGTATTGTGCTAGATTATGAAATTTTCCTCTTAAATTTTGAACAACAGTAAGATGTTTTCGCATAAAATTGTGATTAATATGATTTTTGTCCCAAAATGATTGAAGGGAGGTGATGAAGGTTAAGAGTATGAAAAAGGACCTGAACAGAAAGAAGGTCAAGAATTATGAAGTAGTTGAATGAGAAAGGCATGGCAGGTGTTACCGAGAAAGAACATCGAGGATGGTGTTCCTTTTAAGGGGGAGAGGATTGTAACACCCATGTTTCCCCCAACTTGTAATTAATCATTAATTAGTATTACCATGACATGGCATGGTAACAATGCGAATGTATTATTGTTTTAATAGCCAAACAACTAACTATGTGAGTGAAGCCTTGAAATTACTGGCCATGATATCACTAGAGGAAAGAATGTGAAAACTATAAGAGAGGGTTCATTATATCGAATGAACCCAAATTTCCCTTTGATGAGGATAATAAACCTCCTCTAGATCTCAAGGAGAGAAATCAATTAATGAAGAAAGGACCGATGGTTGAACCCTCAACGACCCCCATGAATGGAAGCATGGTCTAACTGTAGAATGTTAGCTCGAAGTACCACTGGGTCCTGTAGACCCATAATGAACTGAGTTTCCTTCTAACAGAAGGAACATGATAGGAGGGATGTGCGTGCAAGGCACGTAAGGGAACAAAGAGATATATAAGAGAACGTGCGAAGATCTCTAGTGGAGGATGAACAGAAGGCCACGAGCTTGATGCTGGGGGGAGAATCTGATAAATCTCATCGAGGCCATGACAGAGAAAGAAATCTCAGAGAGTATGCAGAGAACGAGATCTGTGAAGAAGGTCATGATCTTGATGTTGAGGAAGCATCTGATAAACCTCATCGAAGATGTGAAAGAGAAAAGATCATTGAGAATTGGCATAAATTCCCTGGTGATATCATGGCTTGGCATGGGGGTGGCTAGAGCGCTAAGAATGAATGCCTCTGAGCCTATGGTTGGGTGGAAAGGAAAACACCCACAGTCAGTTAGTTGGCTGCAACCTGTAATAGATAAGTATTCTCTTTTCTTGTGTAATTGAACTGTAACTATAGATTGAAGTTGGATATCCTATGAATGTTTCAGGGATGTGAATTCTTTCTTAATGGTTATACTATACCTCTTTGAATTTTACTAATTGTGAATTTGAGGAATTATTTGGCTTGTACACGTAAATGCCTGAGCCCTATGGTGGCTCAAGTTAAAATAAATGAACTGTGAGTTCGTCGACTGTGGGCACAATTTTATGTGTGCATGTTGACACTCCTGGTCGTTTGGAGTCTCATGGAGGAAGGAGCCTGTTAAGCTCATGAGAGATAGTGCATGTATGCACTGAGTCTCTGCGAGGTGGGAAGAGACCGATAGCCTCTTAAGTTCTAGAGTCGATGAATGAGCACAAGGGGTGTGCAGAAGAATCCCTCTAAGTGTTAAGTTCAAGAGAAATAGTGCAAAGTGCCCAAGTATTTTAGAGTTGATGAAGCTCAGGAAGGATAGAGAGAATCAAGTCTCGAATGAGAAGATCCTTTCATTTGGAAGACAAATGGATGAGATTAGTTCGGGAGGATTTGAAGCTCTTCACGATCGTCAGATCTAGAGAAGGGACGTGGATGTTAATCCTTCGAGCCCTTTGGACTTTGCGAGTCCAAAGAATTATGTATATTCACCATAGAGGAGGTGAATCCCCCAAGTCCCGAATTAAATCTGGGCCACAGATCTGAGGATTCTTGGGATCTATCCCAACTGTCGGATCTATGATGCAGTCAACTCGGCATTGACCACTTCGGTAGGACAAGGATGTTGTAACGTCAAGATTTCCTGAAGACTGAGGTCACAAAGCATTATGGACTGTAGATCCAAGGATCCTTTGGGACCCCTCTTGGTCGTTCGATCATGGGGATGCGTGTATCATGTTGAGAGCATGTGGGGGTCCATGTGTTGACTGATGACATTTCCAAGTATGGTGACCTCGTGACATGGTAAGGGGACGTCGGTGACCTGAGGTAGGTGCCACGTAGTTTACCGGAGTATTTGGAGTGTAGTATTGTAGAGAATCCAAAGGGGCCCGAAGTGCAGAGTGCCGGAGTTTATTCTAGCCGTTGGCACGGGAAGGCACATGGTTGTAGATTGTTAACTCCAGAGATAAGCCACTCCGGAGGAAATGAAGTGAGGTGCTTCAAAAATCCCCAAAGCCCAAAGGAGCAGAGCATATCTGAGTCATCCATCATCAGAGGACAGGTGTCAGCAGATCCTATGTTTCAGAGGATAACCACTGAATCATAGAAAGTGGGGTCGTGTGGATGGAGAACTCCTGAAGTCCAAAGCATCATAGTCCATCGTGACCGTAGAACAAAGAAGGGCACGTGTTAGAATATATGACACTCTGGAGGGTTTTCACTTTGGAGACTTGTGGTGTCACAAGTTGAAAATGTTTGGAGTCTGAAGCTCCAAAGCACCGAAAAAGGCACCTGTTGTCTTGGTTTTTGATCACAACGCGTGGTCACATGAAGAAAGGGGCCTAGCATGGAAAGATAACGCCTATTGTTAAAATTATTTAAAGGGGGATAGGAAAGAGCCTATGGGTTTGGAAGAACCTACACTTTAGAGAAAAGGGAACCTAGAGAGAGTTAAGGAAATTTAGAAATGATGATGCCCACCCCTTTAAAAGAGCATTTAGGGGTCGGGTGTGTTACAATGCTGAGCTAAGTGAAGGGATAAGTGTCATCCCTTGATTGTCTTTGAAGTAATGATTGTCAAATCATGCTCTTGAATTTTAGCAAGCTAATGTGCAATTTTTCCTGAAAGGTAAGTTTGTGAAAGTAGATACTTGACAACAGGCAAAGGGACTTTTACCTGCGTATGTTTTCCCAAAATAAAATGGAATTTTTTTTCTATAGCTTTCACAAGAGAGAAAACATGTTTCTCAATACAAGAATATTTTATCTCGTCATCTGATAGACTTTGACTCGTGTAAGCTACAAGTTTTTCATTTTTTGGTCATCACATTGTAATACGATAGCAAAAATTACTTCCTCAATGGCATTGGTATATATGATAAAGTCTTTCCCAAAATTCAGTTTCGTCAAAACCGACACAAAAATTATCACCTTCTTAATACTAAGGAAAGAATTTTCGACATCATCTGTCCCAGAAAAAGAAAGATCTTGCTTTAAAAGATTATGGATGGGTTTAACAATGACAACAAAATCATCAACAAATCTACGAACAAAATTAATAATACCCATGAAAGATTGAACTTATTTCATGGAGGTGGGGGAAGGGAGGTTTAGAATGATAGTAATCCTCTCAGGATCTATACTTATCCCTAAATCGTAAATAATGTGACCGAGAATATTACCCTTCGTGACACCGAAAATAGATTTTGAAGGATTTAAGGAAATGCCAAATTTTCTGCAGTGCATGAGAAATTTTCTAAGATGACCGAAATGATCCAACCGTTTTATAGAATAGATAGCCAAATCATCAAGATAAACTTGGATAATATTACCAATTAGATCGTCAAAATCTATCTGCATATCTCTTTGAAAAGAGGTACCTCTATTATATAGTCCAAAAGGCATACGTTCATAAGCAAATGTTCCCTAGTGTGTAGTAAATGTGGTTTTATATCTATCATTCCTTTTTACCTTGATTTGATTATATCCAAAAAAACCTTCAAGTAAGGACATCATTTGAAACCCTCAAACCTCTTGTAAAATCATCTCCATATTAGGAAGTTGAAAATGATCTTTTACACTTGCCCTATTTAATGTGCATAAATCAACACATAATCTGATCTAACCGGTAGTTTTCTTAATAGGGACCAGATTTGAAACCCTTTCAAAATACTTAACTGCAAACATTATATGAGCTTTCAACAATTTTTCCAATTCTTTCCTAATGGTGACTTCAAGTGTAGGATTAATAGGTATTTTCCTTTGCCTAAATGGTTTTTCCCCTTCCTTGATAGGAATGGCATGTTGTATAAGAGTAGGATCAAAACCACAAATATCCTCATATGACCAGGCAAAAACATCTTGAAACTCACATAGTAATTATGTGAATTTCACTTTCTCTTCATCAGAACATTGGGAACCTAATTTAATGATGTTTGGAGATTAGGATGTCCCAATATTCAAGGAAACGATATCACCAAATTTCCTTTTCGACTCCTCTTCCTTATGTGTTTCTTTGTTTCCTACATCACTTGATGAAAATGAACTCTCGAGAGGATTCAAGCCTTTAGGAAATTTATCATCCTCAACAAAGATGATTTCTTTGGGATTAAAAGGTTCATTTTGTATGAAAGCAAAAATTCCTTCGTCACTCAGGAAAACCTGCCATGATTCTACGTTATTGGGGAGGTGAGGATAGTATAGATATTGGAACATACAATCGGGTCTTTGAGCTAAGAACTTTCGAGTAGGAGAAGATGCAAAAACAACTAATTTATCAACTATTAAATTAATTTCCCTTTTAACTTGAGTGATGTTAAATGATAATAGATTTGAAATCATCATCCAAACAACTTGGGTATATCGTTTAAGTAACTTATTGTTTGGTACATAAATTTTCCGTACAAGATTCACAACAAGTTCAGAATCACCAAAGACTATAAGGTGGCCACAACCAATATTATATGCATTTTCAATGCCCAAAAATAAGTCCTCAAACTCAACAACATTGTTTGTACAAGCAAATTCCAACCTATAAGAGAAATTTTGAATTTTTCATATAGGAGAATATAAATGATTCTGACTCCATTACCTTCGTTTGAACATGAACCATCAAAATGTGTGTGCCACATGCCATCGTCAAAATCACTTGGTTCAAGTATAGTGTCACCTTCATTAGAAAATATAAAGTACACCCCCAAATATTCTTCGAGATAATTTACATTGGGTTGGGGAACGCTCTCTATATAAAGTGAATTTCTTCCTTCCCTACGAACTATAATTTTATTTCTGTTTCGAAGGACGGGTAAATGTGTACCATCGAGTGAAAGGTATCCACCAGTTAAGGCTTTCCAGTCCCTTCCAAAAATAATTGAGTAGTTACTCACCGACATATAAATTACTTGGATATTGAGACTTGTCCTTATCTCAGGATGTGCACACAAAACTAAGGTTACATCTTTGATTTCACCTATAATTAATTTCTGTAGATTATTATAAGAGAGCATGCTTCTAGAATTTTCGTTGGTACAAGATAAGCCAAGATCTTCCATGATGATTTTAGACATCACACTTAGACCAGACCACCATCAATTAGGAAACAATGAGCTATTTTATCCATGATTTTTACTGAGATATAGAAAGGAGGGTTTTTTACAGGGTTCCTAAAGTTATTTACACCTATTCTATTTACAATTGAATCTTCTTCCTTTGACTCTTCAAATAGATTGGCTATGGTAGAAATATTACCTTCCATAAAGTCCTTGATATGCTTTTGTTGTTCTGGGATGAAAACCATATCCAAAAGGGTAGCATCAACTTTGATGTTAGCGAATTGGTTAAGGATATTGTACTTGGAAGAGGGAAGAGGAGAAGATACTCCTTGATTGCTTGAAGTTCTGACAATTTGTGTATCAACACTTTGAGAAGATGAAATTGGGGCAGAAGAAGTGCGAGAAAGATCAAATTTTCTCTTGGCAGTGTAAGATTTATACCTAGTATTCACTACCATAACATCCTATGGTTCAACCCAATCTAAAGCATCGATAGTGCTCTCGGGTCTTTTTCCAAAAATCTTATCTCTAGCATTTCGTTTAACCTCGCAAGTATTCTCATCATGATTTTCTTCAAAAAAGTTACACCAAGTGCGAGTCATTATGGCCTTTGGATGGAAATTTCTTTCATTAGTATTTCTAAAAGGCGCTAGGGAAGAAGAAGAAGCCCCAAGGGAAGAGGAAGAATAAATTCATTTTTCATTTGTAGGTTATCATCCTATTATTCATATCTTGCATGAGCTGTATAATTGCAGACATATATGTTTTCTTGACCAAGTATTCCTTAGGAAGACTCATTATGTTTACTTGACCAAGCCTTCTCTTCAAGTCTATGATGATAAGGAGAAGGTACAACATTATAATAATGCATGAAAGAAGGTTGATTTTGAGGAAGAAATAGTTTGGGGATTTTATTATATAACTTGGTGAAACGAAGGTTAAAATATTTAATGGTTTCACCATCCTTATAGGAAATATTGTTGTATTCCCTTAACTGATCAACTGGGCTCTTGGGATGTCCATTAGTGGATTTGAAACAATAAACCAATTCTTTCCAAGTTGAAAGGATTTTGGTTGGGATGTCGGAAAACTAGGCTGCAACTTTCCCTTCGAGAGAATTTACAAATAAACGCATGCAATTTTTGTTATCATTAGCCCCTATATTATGACAAACATTAGAAAATGATACTAGGTGTTCATTTGTAGTAACGATGCCATTTTCTAAGAACCTAGGTAAATGATCCTTGAATTTCGGTAATGGTTGGGTGGCTGGTGCGAGATTCAAGGGAGAATACACGTGCCAGGGGGTGGTTGTAGCATCTTCCTAAAATTCAAAAGGTCCATATTTCTTAATGACCTTAGAAGGATTGGTATTGGATTGAATAGGGACTCGATGACTATAGATACTACCAATCACAGATGAAGCAAAGGGTTGTGAGGACGAGGAACCTCTGGTGCCACTGCCACTATCAAAAGATGTCATGTTGAAGGTGATAGGTATCGGTGATGAATATGAATTGGAAGAATTGGATAGGGTTCACCTAAGAACATTTTTTTGTGTTGATAAGACAATTTTACTCCTTCCTATTTCATAAATAGGGGTGACTTTAGGGGAAAATCCTCTTCGTCTTTGAGAAATACGAGAATTAAAGGACATGAAATAACAGACTGAACATGTAAGAGATTAAGGTTAAAGGTTACTGTTGATTTCTGGGCTGCCTTTTCCTAGCTTCCCAACGTTCATGATCTTTTATGTCCCTTTCAATTGCTTCCCAAGAGTGTTCGAGTTCAACACGAGTACTAGCAATTTCTAAAATAGTGTTGAATAAAGTCAAGGCAATGTTGGTATGGTCATCAAGACCGATTCCAGTATTTGGTTGTCTCGCAATGGGTACTGCCATGGCAATATCAATCAAAGAGTAATCTAACAAAACGGAAAAATAAAATACAATAGTAATACAATTAACCAGAGAGATACAGAAAGGTATCCCCAGTATGGTCGACACATAAATGTTGAGGAAACGGTATGAAGAACCTTACTCAAACTTTTTCAAATCTTGCTAGGCTAAGGTAGGATAGTTGGGAATGTTACCCAGATTTTATAGCCTTAAATTCAAAACAATCACTTGATCCATAGGAAATATGTACGAGGAACCAAGGCTGATTTTATATATTATATGTAACTGTGCAAAAGAAAGAAAGTAAAATTATATATAAGTGTGCACACGGATAAGAGACAAGGATAAAAGAAAAATATGAAAATTATCATTAAGATACACATGTGAGACTAAAATCAAAAATCTTATTTTTATATTAACTTCATCATGATATACAAATCATAATTCTATTTACAAACCCCTACGAGGGTGGGGACCAAAGTCAGACTTAGAAGTCTTTGATGGGCACCATACAAAAATACTTTGACAATGGAAGAAAACTGAAGCTAAAGATCTAGATCAACTTGCCATAAAAATGTTGTCACTTGAATCTGCAAAATATTCTTTATCTATCATGAAATCTAATCCACTAACAAACAAGAACACACAAGTTGCCAAAGATAGATCATAAACCTTTAGAAACAAGATGTTGAAAGATATGATTCAGTTTCGAATCTTGTTGCTTTCAATAAGACCTTGTTGTCATCAAGATGGTTTAGCTTTCTAGTAAACTTAGAATGAACGAAGAAAATAATTATCTCACAAGTATAGAGAAGACCTTATATTAGAATTTTCCCTTATGTTCTCTCTCCCTTTTGTCTCTTCTTTTGATTGAGCTTTTATCCTTTCCCAATAATTTATTGTAGTTCGACTACCTTTATTTTGTTAAGCTTAGTTAGTTTAACTAATAAGTTGAGACAAATAAATAATAATACACAAATAAGGGTCTATTTAAATAATACTAAATAGGTGGGACCCCTTGTCCCTCAATTTTCATTTCTTTAATGTTCATCAAAATATCAAATATAACACCCAAAAAATTAACTCAAATATTCGTCTTGTAACTCCCATCCTCATATAAATAGTCAAATTTTTAGTATCAAAATAAAACATGACTATTGCCAAAAAATAGAATTATATCCATGTTGTCCAAAACATTTTTTCTAAATGTATCCATGTTGTCCAAAACATTTTGTCATCATACCAATAAAATCTGTCCTCAAAAAAAGAATAACAATAAAAAGCATTAAAACCCATATTTGTTGTGAGAGGCGTTTTGCCTCTTTTCACTGCTGCCTTCTTTTGATCCTTTTTTTTATTTGTCATGTGCAACAACCTTCAATTGATTGGAAACTTGTGGGTGGATTTCATTGATGACATGGGAGAAACCATATTTGAGGTGGAAATGAGAGGACACTGATTCATAGGAGTCTTTGGAAGAATTGGAGGGATTATCCACCCCTTTTCCTTTATCTAATTCTCACTTGGAGATGGAAATTTTTAATCTCTTTCTTGCATGAGAGGACTGTACTGGTGATGCAACACGATCAACTTGGGAATTTGAGTCGAATGACGGTGAAGGAGGGGGAAATGATGACAATATTGTAGGCCAACCATGATGATGTGCAACAGGATGATGGAAAATTTATTTCCAACCATCATTGACAAGTTGTTCTAGTTGCATAGAAACATGAGGGGGACCATATAAACTAGAGAAATTTTGTTGTAGCTGCAAAGGAGGCCTCTCAGGTCTAGGTTGCAAAATCCCTTGGACAACTAAATTGAAGAATCTGGCTTGGAAAAGTTTATTCAATTCTTGCGGATCAACGTCAATATGTATTGAGAATCATGGCCTTCTATGGCCCCTTTGCCAATTATTTACTCTACCTCTGTTTTCACCTCTACCATTGCTTCCCATGCTAAAAAACCTCATCCTGAAGAAATATTCCAATCAAAATATGAAAACTTTTAACAATCCATTCACTAATACTCTACCTAAATAAAATAAAAATGTTGGCTCTATCATTCACAACAGAAGCATAATCAATCCATCCATTGGCACAACCCACCACATATCGAATTCAATAATCAATTGCAATTGAATAGGGAATTACATGGTCATTGGGAAGATGGGGGGCTTTGTAATGAATGAAAAATAGTAGCATGGACGGGAATGAAGAAATGGATAATGTTCAAGCAAAATGAAAAGCCTTTTCCTTATAAAAACAATGTCTCCATATCATAATTTCCACCTCAAGTCATTATCCAATCGTTTTTAATCCTTTCTTCTTAAAAATGAAGTTCAAGATAATAGGACATGGGATGAATTAAATGTTATTGGGAAGGTGGTGGGCATATAATGAGAAACAAATGAGACAATGACCGAGAATGAGACGATTACTATTCTGTTACATGAAATAACATTCATTAATTTTAAAATCATCATTACCATGATTTTTCCAAAAACAATTAGATATTCACTGTATGCCATGCCAATTATTTCCAAACTAATATGAAAAAAATCCTACCAATTTTCGTTTGTGAAAACAACATTTCTCTTTAAAATTTAAACATATAGTATCCACGACATGGAAACGATTTTCTTCAAATTGTTCAATACTAATCTCAAGGAAAATTACAGGATTATCAAATTTGCAAGTTTCATTCCTTTTTTTTAAACTATAGATATCCTTTTAGACTGGTAAAGAGTTTTGCATGAGAATGTTGACAAATCAATTTGAATGAGTCGTAATAATAACCATAATGCCTCAAGTCAACATGAGAGGTTGAGAAAACAATCACGAGACCTTTCAATTGTGCATCACATAAAATTTACACCACAACCCCAAATTACTGTTGCGAAAACAAATTGGTTTCGAAACCCTAATGTGAATCAAATCCTCATCAACTTCACAGTTGAAAGAATTCCCTCATGGATAAATAACAAGCGAGCCACGATTTTGTGAGTCTAACCAATCTTTTCCATTGTTGGGTCGAGACCATAAACAAAAATTCAAATCCAGGTTTACATTTATTTACTTGGCCACATATTGGATGGGGAAATGAGGCCTGGAGCAGACATATGGGCATAGGTTTTGAGGAATGGTTGCAATCAAAGCCAAAACAATTCCTTCCCATCATAAACTTCTTCACAAACTTCCCAAAGTGACCACAAGACAATTTACATGCCTCCATAACTTTTCAAATAGTGGTAATGATAATATGAAAGGAATGCTAGTTTTCCAAGGTATGGGTAAGGAGTTAAGGGTATTATGGAGTAGTCACGAAACCCGACTGTTCCCTTTCTTTTCCAGATAAAACCCTTTAAAATTCAATCATAAGAAATGAACGAAAATGAACGTATTCACCATAAGACGTTTGTAACAGTCATACCATAATAATACCATCGTTTTCTCCAAGCGTAACACAACCACATACCTCAAACATAATAGAGTGTCAAATGATATTTCTAGTTTGAAATACTTAAATGCCAATAGGAAGAAACCCCAATCAAAATGTATTTATGCCAATAATAGAAGAAACCCCCAATCAAAATGTATTTTTACACACCATAATGCCTACTAAACAATCCATCATTGTGGTAAACTTTGGAAACAAACACATTACGCATGCAAACTACAAGAACCAAAATAATAATTTTATCTGGAGTAGAGCTTGTTGCCGCCTTATACACACTGGAGACGGTATTAAATCTTCTAATCCACTTGTAAAACCTTGGGGCAAGGAGTTAAGGTGTCGCCACCTAATCCTCAACTCCTCCGGCTCGGCCAACTCCTAAATGGGTTTCAAGGTAGTCCCAACAAAAACACTGGGTATTTTGCTTGGCACAAAATTGAAATCTAGGAGTTTGATTATCCTTTCAAACCATCAACCATAAACTGATTATATATCGTGGTGAATGTTTATTTCACCACGATATATAATCAAATTGAACATATACTTGCATCAAAAATATATTGAGAAACAATTGTTAGGTGCTCATTTAAATTAAACATATATAACCAATCTTGAAATGAAGCCCATGGCTTTTGTCGAGTGTGAAAAATGAGACCAACGCTTTAATGAGAATCGTGGGCAATGTAGTTCGAAAGTGTTTTATTAGGATAAATTGATGTTGACTTAATGAAATGGTTTGGGCCTCCTTGAGGTTAACTCTTTGCTTGAAACTTGTGGAGAGATTTACCAAAACCCAATGGTCTCTCACCAAGAAACTCACTCAAAGTGCTGGATGTCCACCTGGAAGCTGTGTCCCAGAGGGCCCGCCTTACTTCTCAAGTCACATGCCTCAAAGACATTAAGTTAACTACTGGGCTTGTCCTCTGCTAAACTAATAACCACTAACTAGCACGTCATATGAACTAATATCTCCAAAATAGATCAAGACGAGTTCTAAATCGGAAGGGTCGAACCTCACCGAGAGTCAGAGGGGAATTTGTTTTATTTTATGACGGAAAATAAAAGTGAGACTAATTACTAACCACACTAACCGTGCCCCTTTCGGGGTCATTGAGGGGATGGTTTATTTTCCAACAAGAAAGTAAATGTGAGACTAATTACTAGATCCATGACTGACCAAAGCTCCCTTCCGAAGGTCACGAGGGGATGGTTTATTTTCCGTAAAATTGAAGCCAGGAAATGTGAAACTAATTTGTAATTAGTATTCTACTTTGCAAGGAAAATAACAAATTTAATTCTGCTGTAACTTCAAAATGACACACCACCGAACACACCGGCTCTGTGGGGAATGATGAGCGGGAACTTGTAGCCTCACCGATTTTATTATGATCTTTACACAACGCTTATGGAAGTGACTCAGACCATTCATTATGGGGGTCACAAGCCTTTACAATTCTTTACAGAGTTATGAAGTAAAATGGTGCTCTCGGGGGTCCCAGATGCTCCAATCTACTAAACGATTGTAGAAGTCTCTCCTTCTATATGTTCACACACAACCTACAAAATTGAACAAAGGATGATAAAATATGCCCAAAAACGCTTTTGAAGTGTCTTGGGTTATGAGTCAAATCCAAAAAAAATTCTAAGTTAAATTCTACAAAATTCTATAAAAGGAACTATGAACTCAAGCTAGAAAGCTAGTTTCTTTAGGGTCTTTTGTCGCTGTTCTAAAACAGAAAATTAGAGCACTTAGATTTCCAAATATGAACTTAAGATTCTTTAAAACAAATCAATTTCTCAAAATTTCTTTTATATTTAGAAGTAATTTGTTTTGCAAAATTGACTTTTTCTTGGAACTAGATCTAGTTTAAGATAACAAATTGAAACATGAACTCTAGATCTAAACCTTTAAACCAGCTTACTAACTACTTAGATAAGAATGATTTGAGATATTAAATGTATCTAAGATAAAGTAAGAAACTAGTAACCTTAAAAGATTTTAAATTTCTTGAGAAAGAGTAAGGAGAAGATCGTATTTTGAAACCTTTGGGCAATGGAGTCTTTAGATTAGCTAAGGAGGGATTGAGTCTTAGATCCTTGAAGTTGTGGGGAACAAGCACCTCTTCTTCACCACTCCAAGCCATGAGAACTTGTAAGGCTTAAAATCTTTTGGTAAAATAAACTTGTTAACAAAATGGTGTCACCTACATAAGAAACTCGAAGAGTATGTTAAGCTAAACAAAACACACATTACATCAAAAAATTTAAACTATGCAGCGAACAATAGGACTAACAACAAGCTAGATAAATCCTATCCTTCAAGACAGAGCAGCATTCCTTCAAAAGCCAAGATAACAAATCTAAGAAAATTTAGACTAATATCACCTCATAGATTGACATTATCAAGCATTCACACATGCATAGCACACCTTTCTTGAATTCCAAAGTCTTTTTTTTTTTTTATTCACATATCAAAAATTATTACAATCATAGCTTCCTTCCCAAGCTCAACTAGCAAGTAAAGGAGAGCTCAATTCTTATTTAGAGTATAAGACATTTGGGTGGGAGGTTCCAAGGAGGAGGAAAGAGGCATCTCCAAGGAGGGCCACCATGTAAGCAGAAGGACGTGTGTGAGGGAGAGGGCTGCCACATCTCCCCAAATCTAAACACATGTCAAACCAAATCAAAGGGAGAGGAGGGTGCGCCACCTATTGAGAGTGTACACCTCATGAAAAAAAGGCCACCTCTCCAAGAGAGGTACACTCCTGTCACATGTGCCAAAAAATCTTCAATAATAGATCTTCACACAGTCCTCAATCACATGGAGTTTGTCCCCTTTGACTCCTTGCTTGACTTTTGCTTTTATTGTGTCTCCAATCTTGTCCCCACATATCTTTTATTTTTCCCTTTGCTGATTTTTATTGAATTGAAATGACCTTTTTGCTTCTTGAGAGTAAAATCAATTTTGAGTGATGAAAAATCACTAATTTTACTCAAATAAGTGGGTACTTGGCTAACATGGAAAAATAGGTCCAAAATGAGTATCCCCATGGCCTATATGGTGCCCAAATACCACTTTTTTTTTTTTTTTACTTTTTATTTTTTAAATAAAATTGAGCCGACTTTGGCAATTTTTAATTAACTGGAAAAAAAATAAAAATCAGGGGAACTTAATACATTTCCATAAGAATCTAAGAGTATGTTTAGCATGGCAATATATCGTAATAATTAGGCTTAGATCCATGCTCAGTCTTAACCATGAGCATATACTCCAAGCTCTGGAGGATTGAGTGAAAACTCATAAATTATAAATCACGAAAACTGAAAGCCTATAATTAGTAAGTGAAAAAACACTCCAGAGTATAACTCACGCTTAGGACTTAAGGTGGCTAAGACCTTTTACAAGTTCATCATGCAAACACCTCTTATTACAATTTTTTATGGAAAATGTAGAGTAACAGGGTGGTGTTTATCACTGGTTGAACTTCTGAACTCTGAATTTTGAACAAGTGATGTTCAAACTTTGGCGGCTCGCTGGAAGTCCATCTCAGTGCAACTTTGATGGATAACAGAGCTAACAATTCATGAATGAAGAGGTAAAAGACCATACCTGTAAGCAAAATGCTAAACCAATTAACATAGCATACTTATTTTTCCGCCAAGGCCGAGCACAATGGAGGTGCTACTAACCAGAACAACCAAAAGAAGCACGAGGAGAATAGTGAAGGTGGTGGCTTTGAGGTAGGGTAAGAACAACGTGTAGTAAATGCACGTCGCTTCTCCTCTTTCCACATTAAATGCCATCAACCACAACCAACTATGGAGCACACTTAGCCTCCAAGACTTTGTTCCATCAACAATATCAACCATCGTATATCCAACATAACATATCATTTCATTATTCAAAATCAAATCGGTCCTCCCTCATGGATTTTCATAACTATTATATGACCATTTAACACTTAATACCAAAATAACATGTCCCGCATACCTTTCTAGTGGAGGATTACCATTTAACTTAATAATCATTTTCCCATATATATAAGTATACTATGAGTTTGCATGTGGCTTATGTTTAAAGTTTGAGTAATATATCAAAGTCTAGGTGTAGAAAGAATAAACTAAAATTTTTATTTGATGAAACAACAATTTTTCGTTTTAAAATCAAATTGCTAACACGCCCAACATCCATCAATTGCACATAGAAACAGGTTAGAATTTCCCTCCTTATTCTCAAACTGTGAAATTTTTCTCACAACGTAATCATGAGTGCAACAAGGAGAGCCATTTCTCTTATTATATTTTGAAAAAGAGTCCCACCTATTTAGTATTATTTATAAATATATATAAGTAATAATGCATTGCAACTCATTTGCAGGCATGGATTTTATGTCGTGCTTTTGAGCATCAACAAAACTTAGATGAAAGAATCTTGGCTTAATGCCTCAATAAGTATTTTTGAATGAATAGAACACATATATTAATTCTAATTCTATGAATTAAAAAAAAAATATTTCGAAATAAAATGAAAATAATTTTCACATCATGAAGTTTGAAAGTGGACCTTGAACCATCATGAATTGGTTCAAGTTCTACAACGAATAGCCTTAACCAACATTCAATAATATCAATATGGTGGTGCCATTTATTAACTTATTTTCTTATTTCTAAAGAGACAAATTTTTAATTAATCATAAATTGATTTAAACATTATTCCAAAATCAAAATATAATTTTAATTTAAATAATATTTAAAAAAACAAATATCTTTTAAATTTGCAAATATTTGAATATAAAATATCTAACATAAAAAAAATTAATAAAAAATAAATAAAATTTGCTTTACCATTAAAAAAAAATATGATTGATCATTTCCTTAGTTTGTATTTTTAATTATTCTAACTTATGATTGATCACTTCCTTAGTTTGTATTTTTAATTATTCTAACTTTATATGATTGATCACTTGGTTTGCCTTTTTAATTATTCTAACTTTTGGGATTCTTTTTGTCCTAATCATGTGTATAAATTACATAGTTTAACCACTTATTATTATTATAATAATGTGTATAAATTACATAGTTTAACCACTTATTATTATAATGACCTGATATTAAGAATCCCCCTATTTTTATGAAAAGAAAGGCCCTTCTATTAAGCTGGGATTTCTTCAATAAAAATAATGCATCTTTACCAAATAGTGTGACTCTAGTAAGCTGGGATTTCTTCAATAAAAATAATGCATCTTTACCAAATAGTGTGACTCTAGTGTTTTGTATTATTTGTTAAGCGTGGTAAGGCTCCCTTGGTAAGTCAAAGTTCAATAGTTCTTGGCATGTGGGGAAGTTTTGGGGTGGGTTCCCACCGGGTTAACTTCCATTCGAAAAAAAAGTCAAAATTTAATAGTGTTGTATTCATGAAGTTTTCTTTGTTTCAAAACCTTTAATTTAATGCGATCTCAAAAACAAATGAAAAATACTACATAAAACAATTACATGAAAAAATGATAATTCAAATGTTCGATTTAAATGAAACAAATTACACTCACAAATATATTATAAAAACTATTTATAATTAAAAAAATAAATTAAATTGTTTTTTAAATGTGATATGACCAACTAATCAAAATTGTATAATGCTTTACAGTGTGCTAAAATGATACTTTACTGTACTAATGGTATGGTTACGCCTTCCATGCCCGCTTATAAATTATTGTAGGATTTGGTGGTATGCCCCTTTCTAACTTTTGAAATATGACAACCTGAGGAATCTTTATGATATGAGCTGGACACGTACTAAAGCCAAAAAGGTCGCGTACATGCAAAGGAGAAATAATATCGAAATATCACTATGCCGGATGGTGCCAAAATTACGAATATATTATGCCATTTAAAGTTGATTCATGACAATTAAGGTGCGTTGCTATTTTGCAAGTATTTTATTTTAATATATCAACTGTATTCCCAAATGTTACTTCTCATTTGACAAATGTATCTTGCATCTTAAATTTTAAGTCTATCTTTTTCTGGATGTAATGAGGTTATTTTTAATTTTATGTAGAGTAAGTTAAAAATTAAATAAACTAAATTTTCTTAATGATTGTTTTTAAGTCAATTAAAGTTCTATCTTTATTTAATAGTTTTTAAAATACTTATTTTTTTACAATTCTTAAAAATTTCTAGAAATTAAAGTATGTGGTTACAAATTTCATCAATCAAATTAAATTATAAGTTCCAACTAAAATTTATAAAAAATTATTAAATTTATCAACCTTTTGGACTTATGCTCTTTTTTCTTAACTTTTTATATTATAATATATAATAGCTATTAAACGTCATATAATAATATAACAACTCTACATAATCATATTATCGTGTCCCTTACATTCATTGAAAAGCTATGACATTGAAAGATGTTTATTCACTTTTATTAAATAAATAACATACCTAAAATTATAGTTTGTTTTATCCAAGTAGGAGATAATATGTTAAAACGAATAAAGTAATATATTGCAATTGGATCTAGCTCCATCAAAAAGTATTTTCACTATCTTATCTTATTATTTTAAAGGAGGAGGACACCATGCTTGTTAAATTCTACATTCTAAAGTCTCGATCTTCCACGGAGATCTTGTTTTATTATATTATTATTTAAAAATCATATAATGCAAGTTAACTTTCACAATAAATCAAATCAATATATAACATAAGGATTTAAATTTGATATTTGTAAAGATTTCATTTAAGAAATTATTACATGTTAATAGTTTTAATTTTAATGTATTTGTTTGATTATTTTATTAATATATTTAAAAAAATTAAATGTATTTTACAATAGTAAAAAGAATTATAAATTCCATTTTATTTATAAATGTTTAGTTTATAATTAAGTTTCAATATGGTAATTTTTTTGTGAGCTTATCATGTAGCAATCTCATCCTAATCTAGAGGAGGTAGGGTATGCATACTTTCTTTAGACTTATTAGGGAAATAGGATCTCTTATCCCAAAAACAATGAGATCTCATACACCAATTTGGTGTCTAACTTTTTTTTTTTTTTGTAAGTGAGTATAGGTAACTATATTACTACAAAAATTATGATACAAAAAAGGGGGGCCTCTTGGTTTGCCTAGTAGGAAACCAGATCAGGGATTCCCGAGTTGCGCTTACTGATATATATGAGGGGAGGGACTGGTCTTCCACCAGGGGAAACCAGGCCAATCCCAACATAACCAGTTTTAAAAGGAAAAGCAACATTGACATAAAAGGAATATAGATGCTACACCAACCTACTAGACCTGAGAGGGTCGCGACCACACTAACCATTCGACTAACCATTCACTAGTCTGGACAATGATGTTTTTCTCCCCGCTATCCGCCTGACTCTTGTTTTCCTCCTTCTGAGGGATCGTGTGAGTCTTCCTAATGTGGGCTAGTGCTCCGTTGCCATCAGCTGGTGTGATATCCACATGGTGGACATAGCGCAAATAGAGGTGAAATTGAGTAGCCAACTGCTCCAGCTTAGATTTCTAGTCCTTCTCGACCTCAACTAATAGTTTGGCAATGGTTTCCAAACTGTTGATGCGACTCAGGATTTCTTCCAACATCTTCTTGAGTTCCTTATTATCCTCGCTTCTAGCATCTTCTGTTTTCGAAATCACTTTACCAATCATCATCTTAGTTATCCACGCCATCTCCACTGTTTTATGGTATAGGGTTTCCCTGGGTTGCGTGACCCTCAGATCAATTACCTAGTATGCTTCCTGTGCGAGTGCATCCCATGTTTTGCCTTTGCTTTTTTCTTTTATTTCCTTTTCCTAGTGGGTAATGGTCTCTTTTCCTTTCAACGTTAATTTGATGTCTAACTTAACTATGACCTTAAAAATAAATTAATATTATATAGTAGTTGAATTTTGAACATACATCATATAATATACAGCCTGAGTGGGCCTAATGTTTAAGAACATGTGTTTCCTCTTAAGAAGAACCTTAAGAACATGTAGACTTTACCAGAACCTTAAAAACATATAACAAAACAATCTTCTTTTTAATTGCAATTTAATAAAATTTTACAAATCAAAACTTTATTATAATTCAAATTATATAATAAATAAAATTTTAAATATAATATATTACACAATCATGAATTAATATGTATCCTTAAAAATTTCCATCAAAATTCCAAATCAATAAATAATCCCAGTTACAATTCCAATATCTTCTAAAACCCAATCATAAATTAATATGTATCGTTAAAAATTTCAATAAAATTCCAAATCAACCCAATCATGATGAAGTAATATGTATCAATAAATAATCTCAATTTCAATTCCAAGTCAATAAATAATCTCAATTTCAATTCCAATTCCAATATCTCCTTAACCCCAAAAAGGAAAAAACTAAAACATTATATTGTTCCCGTAAAACTATGTAGATTCGAAATGAGTTCGACAATGCTCCTACTTCCCCTTTTTGGTTGTTTTACACAACACTCGTATTAAATTAAAATAAATTAACTTCTAGATTCTTTGACTCACACCCAACAAATCAATACCTAAACAGCTAATATAGGCATGGCACTGGGGTTTGCTGAGATGCCCAGGTCTAGTAATAGAATACCTATGAATGACGTAGTGCCACGATAGACACGATGACTCTTGCCACGTCACCCACGTGCGACGATCCAATGGTCTCTGATCTACTTTAGTTACGTGATGAAGACGGCTTTTAGTATAAGGTTGGTGTAGGGTTATTTCAGTATTATCTTATGCAAAACGATTCATTTATCTCCCGTTGTTGCCCTTGTTACAGTGAAGGTTTGATTGCGTTATAACCAGCTTCCTTTAGAACTTTTTCCATCCTTGTTTGAGAGCTCTTGAATTCTTATAATTCGTCAGATCTGCGCGGAGGAATAAGAGTCTGTTTTTGTTCCTTCTCCTGCTCCCGTTCGAATGGCGAATGTAAGTACTGATCTGTTCGAACTTTAGGGTTCTTTTCTCTGTTTTATTACTGTCGTGGCCTGACATGTTTATTGATCTGCAGAAAACTGTGATGACTCTGGACTTGTGTTGCGATAAATGCAAGAAGGTCGCCTTGCATTATGTTACTAAAATCGACGGTAAGAAACCATGCGGGTCTGGTTCTGAAAACAGATTTAATTTGCTTTCTTTTGTTTTTTTTCTGGATGTTTTTGAATGTTTGAGTGGTTGCAGGGATCGATTCGTTGTCGATCGATATGAAGGAGAGGACGCTGACGGTGATCGGAGATGCAGATCCTGTGGGTGTGGCCAATATGCTGAGAAGGAAATTCAGGTGCGCTAAATTGCTCTCCGCCGGGCCTGTGCCGCCGCCTCCTCCGCCTCCGAAAGAAGAGAAGAAGGAAGAAAAGAAAGAAGAGAAGAAGGAAGAAAAGAAAGAGGAGAAAAAAGAAGAGAAGAAGGAAGAAAAGAAAGAGGAGAAAAAAGAAGAGAAGAAGGAAGAGACCGAGGCTAAAAAAGTAGTGTGGTATCCAGTGTGCGAGGCACACTGTTATCCTCCATGCCCGGCTTGTTCAAACAGACCAGAGATACTGTGGCCGCGATACCAACATCCCCGTGCCCCCAATGAGGTTTTTTATGTCTGGAATGAAGAGAAACAAGATTCCTGCACAATCATGTAATAATCACAGGAGGGAATCTCTTTATTGATAGAATTAGACCTATAAGTTTCTCTGTTGATATATATCAGTAGTATAAAGAATCATGTCTGGGCAGTTACTGTTGCCTGAAAATTGGACAGGCATGCAGATGCAGATCTGCTGCTTTCACTGTGTGTCCTGATTTATATGGAACAAAAAGGCAGATTT
>SNQJ01S0030511.1:23766-54768 GCA_010110895.2 Picea sitchensis | reverse complement strand
GATTTCAAATCTTGTATCGTTTAACATCACTCATGTTAAGAGGGAACTTAATTCAATGGCTGATATGTTAGCTATTTTTGCAGCATCCCCTACTCGACAACTTTTACCTCAAAGACCTGATTATGCTTTTCAATCTCTATATCATCCTCACATACCTGATAACGTAGAATCATGGTAGGTTTTCTCGAGTGACGAAGGCATTTGTGCTTTCATACAAAATGAATCGTTTAAGCCCAAAGAAATCATCTCTATTGAAGATGATAAATTTCCTAAAGGCTTGACTCCTCTCGAAAGTTCATTTTCGTCAAGTGATGTAGGCAACAAGGAAACACATAAGGAAGAAGAGTTGAAAAGGAAAGTTGGTGATAGCATTTCATTGAATATTGGGACAACCGAATATCCAAAGATCATTAAGTTAGGTGCCCAATGTTCTGATGAAGAGAAAGTGATATTCACAAAATTACTTCATGATTTTCAAGATGTTTTTGTCTGGTCATACGAGGATCTTCGTGTTTTTTTATCATGCTCTCATACATCATGCCATTCCTATCAAGGAAGGGGTAAATCTAGTTAGGAAAAAACAAAGATCTATTAACCCTGTGCTCGAAGACACTATTATAAAAGAATTGGAAAAAATGTTGAAAGCTAATATAATCTTTCCAGTTAAGTATCCTAAGTGGGTTTCAAATCTGGTCCATGTTCGAAAAACTACCAGCCAAATCAAATTATGTGTCGATTTCCGCAAATTGAATAGAACAAGTGTGAAAGACCATTTTCCACTTCATAATATGGAAATGATTTTAAATAGGTTGCAGGGTCTCAAATGATGTCCTTACGTGATAGTTTTTCTAGGTATAATCAGATCAAGGTAAAAATGACTGATAGGTATAAAACCACATTTACCACATGCTGGGGCACATTTGCTTATGAACGCATGCCTTTTGGCTTGTCTAATGCAAGTGCCACCTTTCAAAGAGATACGCAGATAGATTTTGACGATCTAATCAGTAATATTATCCAAGTTTATCTTAATGCTTTGACAGTTTATTCTAAAAACCAATTGGATAATTTTGGTCATCTTAGAAAAGTTCTCATGCGCTGCAAAAAAATTGGCATTTCTTTAAATTCTTCCAAATATATTTTCAATGTCATGAAGGGCAAGCTCCTCAGTCATATTGTTTTTGATTCAAGGATAAGCATAGATCCTGAGAGGATTACTGCCATTCTAAACCTCCCTGCCCCCACCTCCAAGAAAGAAGTTCAAGCTTTCATGGGCATTATTAATTTCGTCCATAGATTTGTTCCTGATTTTGTTTTCATCGTTAAACCAATCCATAACCTTTTGAAGCAGGATTGTTCTTTTTCTTAGAAAAATGATGTCGAGAATGATTTCCTTAGGATTAAGAAAGTAATCAGCTCTGCACCAGTTCTCGTGAAACCGAATTTTGAGAAAGACTTTATCATATATACCAATGCCACCGAGGAAGCAATTTTTTCTATCCTCTTACAATGTGATGACCAAAACAATGAAAAACCTATAACTTACATGAGTCAAATTTTATCAGATGATGAGGTCAAATATTCTTATATTGAGAAACATGTTTTTGCTCTTGTCAAGGCTATAGAAAAATTTCGCCATTTTATTTTGGGAAAATATACGTAGGTAAAAGTCCCTTTGCCTACTGTCAAGTTTATGTTTTCACAAACTTATGTTTCAGGAAAACTTGTGCATTGGCTTGCCAAAATTCAGGAGCATGATTTGACGATCATGACTTCGAAGACAATCAAGGGATGAGACCTAGCCCTTCACTTAGCTTAGCACCATGAACCAAGTGAATAACTTGATGAACAAGATAATCCCCTTTCAGGGATATTTTATATTGAAAATCAGAACCTCTCTCTATTTGAGCATTCTTGGTATAAAAATATGGTGTATTATTTGCAGTAGCAAAGGTGTCCAGATGGGTTGGATCCTCACCAGAGGAGGAGACTTCGCCTTGAAGCTTCCAAGTATATCATTTTAGGATACTTTTTGTTTAGAAGGTATGTTGATGGTTTGTTACTTTGATGTGTAAATGATGAAGAAGCACGTAAGTTATTACTCCAAATCCATAGATCATCGACTTCTGTCATTCACATCGGTGGCCATTTTTCTACTAAGGCTACTGCTTTTAAGATCATAAGAAATTGTTACTACTGGACTTCGATATTTTGTGACTCATATAAATTTGCAAGATCATGTGATAAGTGCCAAAAATTCATTGGGAAAGAACGTCTTTCTGCCATGCCTTTACAACTTGTCCTCTCATATTTCCCTTTTTCTAAGTGGGTTCTAGACTTTATTGGTCTTATCAACCCTCCATCTTCCGCATGGCATATCTTTATTTTGAAAATCACTAATTACTTTACTAAGTGGACCGAGGTTATTCCTCTTAGACACGCACAGGATGAGTAGGTAGTTTCTTTCCTAGAATCTAATATCTTTTCCAGATTTGGCATCCCATTAGAGATCATTACGGGCAATATCCTAGTCTTCATTTCTGCAAAATTGACCTAATTTTTGGCTAAGTTAGGTGTCAAACATTTCACTTCATCTTCTTATTACCCTTAGGGAAATGGGAAAGTAGAGTCCACTAACAAGAATCTGGTTAGGATCATAAAGAAAATAATAGAAGACAAATATCACCAGTGGCATACACTTCTCACTTATGCTCTCTGGGAAGATCGTACAACCACCAAAGCAAGTACATGCTTTACTCCCTTTCAACTCATAGATGGCCAAGAGGATATTCTTCCTATTGAGCTAGAGCTTTTCTCCTTACGACTGATGTTACAGACTAAAGAATTAAATTCTTCTAATGTTCCCCAAAGGATAAATGCATTGTTATCCTTGGAAGAACAAAGAAACTTTGCCTTGGAAAACCTAAAACGAAGGCAATAAATGGTGAAAATGTATTTTAACAAGCGAGCAAAATGCTGTTGAATTCAAGATTGACGATAAAGTCCTACTATGGGACTCAACCCATGCTGAAAGAGGGAGACATTATAAATTCAAAAAATTATGGCTAGGTCCTTTCAAAATCGCTTTCATCCTTGGCACAAACTCATACCTTTTGAAGGATTTGGAGGAGTGATTGTTTTCTTACAGTATTAATGGTTCCCACTTGAAACATTATGTGGAACCAACTTGATTATTAATGCTTTGTGTAAACATGACTGATGTATATAGTCCTTTGTCTTATTTATTTTTTTCACTTTGGTTTATTGAGTTTTCATTTCTGCTATTGTTTTGCGTAGTCATTAGAAATAAAGTATGGATAAGTTTTTCCATAACAATGTCATTCTGTAAGTATTGTTGATCGATGAAAATAAAATACACATAGTTGTCACGATGTCTTTCTTTTGAGACATCGCTGAAATAGATTTTTGCTTTCAATACTGTTGTAGTATAGTTGGTTTTGTCTTCTTCCTTCTTTTTGCTATCCCTTTCTTCCCTCCATCCTGAGATTCAAGAGCATATCAGAGACATTCTCCTTGAAAGTCTAAAAAGCATTATCAATTATGAATATTTGTGCATACAGGACAACCTCCCCTCATACATCTCACTTTCTATAAGTTATTCCCCGAAATCGCATCTCATTATTTCCCTTAAACCATATTTTTCCCCATGTTGCACAACTATTCTTTTCAACAGTTTTTTATCACCTACTTCTATTGGTCTGCGAAACCAAACATTATGAGTTCTAAATATGTTGAGAACATATTTCCCTGTGGAGTTTCTAGTTTGTTGACGCCCAAAAACGCAACATGGAATCCCTACTTGCAAATGGGTTGCAATGCCTTATTACTTATATATATATATATATTTAATAATATACTAAATAGGTGGGACCCCTTATGTGAATAATGATAAAATATGCTTCTTTGATTTGAGCTCATGACTACTTTGCAAAATTGATTCTACAGTTTGAGAATAAACCCAAAAACGTGAGCCACTTTCCATGTGAAATGGACGAAGGATGAATGTGTTGGTAGTTTAATTTAAAGAAAAGAAAGGGGGGGGGATGTTTGTTTTAATAAGAATTTTGGTTTATTCTTGCTACACATATATTTTGATATGTCGTTCAAACTTCAAGCACAAGCCACATGTAGTTATGGTGTATTGCACTTATGGTATACTTGTTATTATTGTGGACAATTGATAAGTTTTATGAAATGGAAATCCTTCACTAGCAAGGAATGTGGGACATGACATGTGTTGGTGCTAAGTGTTGAATATACATATAAGACTTATGAGATTAATGTGGGGAGGCCAATTCAATTTTGGATTGAAATTTTATGTCGAAAACATAGTGGACTATGTGTTGGAATTTTGGGTGCGCTCGTACGTGGTTGTGCTTGATGGAAATTTTTGTGGGAAACGACATGTAATTACTGCACGTCGCTCTTACCCTACCTCGAGGTCACCACCTTCACTTTATTTGTGTTTGTGTTAGTTGTTTTGGCTGGTATCCCCTCCATTTTTCTCGGCCTTGGGAAGAATAGTGGTGTTTGTTGGTTTTCTGGCATTCTCCTTACATGTATGTTGGCTCTTACCTCTCCATTCATGAACCATAGCTCTGCTCTAAATAAAATCATGATGTTGGCTCTTAGATTTTCTTACAAATTGTGTTTGCTTTCCGAATTTTATAATGGATGTATGTACGTATTATGGTTGTGCAAATTACATTCAAGGAGGTTTCTTCATGTTGGCATTTAAATGTTTCGAGCTGGGAATAATGTTCGACATTATGTTCTATTTGAAATGTGTGATTGTGTTGCGCTAAGAATGAATGTTGTGTATTTTGATATGATTGTTGGAAAATAGTTATGGCAAGTACTTTCGGTTTTTCTCTTCTCTGGTAATTAAAATTCGAAGGGTTTTCTCTGAAATAAAAGAATATTTGGGTTTTTTGCATAATGCCATACGCTTTATCCAGTCTTTGGAAGACTTGTAGCTCTTTGAAATTATCTTTCCACCATTTGTGAATATATGTGAGACATGAGTATTTGCCTTGCAACCACCATAGGAGGTCTGTGGAAAGTTTGTTGTGGAAATAAACGGTTAAATGGTTTTGCAAACCCCTTATTAATGTTTCTCCCTTACATTTGCCCAGACCTCGGTTTTTTATTTGATATATGGCAATTAGTAGATTCAAACTCTGGTCTTGGTGTATGTTATAGTATTGACCTGACAATGGGAAATATTGGTTATATGCATGAAGCCTTGGATCATTTATTATTTATCTATCGGGTTTTGGTCGATTTTGAAGTTATATGATGTTAAAATCAAATGATGAGCACCCGTTGTGCATGGAGTTTCGAACAAAACCTGTTTATGCAACAAGAATTGGGGTTGTGATATAAGTATTATATAGTGAAGGGTCAATGGCTTTATGTTTGTGTTCTCAGCCTCCCATGTTGGCTTGATGTATTCTGGTTTTAATTGTTTCGAATAATTCTGTTAACAGTCTTTTATAAAACGCTCTGCTAATAGGAAAGGAAAAAAGGGAAATGTAAATGGTAAAGTTTGACAGTCCTGATATTTTCATTGGGTTTTATATTGAACACTATAAAACTGTTGTGTCTTGGATTTGAATTATTAACAGAAAAACATTTTCGAAAATGATGGTGATGTCGATTTTCAATAAATATTATTGCATATGATAGAACAATAATCATCTCATTCATGTTCATTATCTCACTTTCTGCTCATTATACACACATTGCCTTCCCAAATACATTTAAAACATCCCCTGTTCTAATACTATGATTTTTTTTTTTTAAATGAATGAAAAAAGAGAAAGGATTAACAGAAAAGAAAAGGGACTAGATGATGATTGATGTTGGAAGTTTGGATATGGATACATTTTTTGTTTGTGTAAATAAGATTACCTCTGTGTTTGCTTGAACAATATTCGTTGGTTGCTTCCCGTCCATGCTACCATTTTTCGCTCATTACAAAGCCCCCCATCTTCCCAATATGCCTATCACTCCTTGCTCAAATGGAAACAGATTATTGAGTTTAAAAGTATTGATGGATGGATTGTGTGTGCTTCTGTAGTGAATGATAGAGCCAACCTTTTGATTTTATTTAGGTAGAGTATTGCTGCATGGATTGTTAAGAGTTTTTCATAACATGATTGGGATATTGATTCAAGATGAGTTTCTTTAGCAGAGGCAACAAAGGCAGAAGTGCTAATAGAGGTGGTAATAGAGGCAAAGGAAATAATTAGCAAAGAGGCCATAGAATGCCATGGTTTTCGATACATTTTGACGTTGATCCACAAAAACTAAATCAACTTTTCCAAGATGGGTTTTTTAATATAGCTAGCCAAGGAATTATGTAACCCAAACCTGAGAGGCCTCCTTACCAGCCACGCCAGAATTTCTCTGGTCCCCCTCATGTGTCTATGTAACGAGAACCACATGCCAATGATGGTTGGAAATAAATTGTTCATGAGCCCGTAGCTCATAACCATGGTTGGCCTACTGTGTCTTTTCCCCTATGCCCTCCTCCATCGCCAACAAATCCAAATTCCCAATCTAATCGTGTTTCCCACCATTACAGTCCTCTCATGCAGGCAAAAGGATAAAAAATGATGTTCCCAAGACAAAGATAGATAAGGGAAAAGGAGTGGCCACTCCCTCCAAGTCATCCAAAGATTCCTCTAAATTTGTGTCCTCTTATCTCCATCTCAAAGATGATTGTTCCCACATCATCAGTGCAGTCCACCCACAAGGTTCCCATCAGTCGAAGGCAGTTGTACAGGATAAATCAGAAATGGGATCAAACGAGGGAAGCAATGAAAAGAGGCAAAATGCCTCTCACAACAAATATGATTTTTAATGATGATTAATGCTATTTTCTTTTGAGGATGGTCTTTTTTATTTTGACAACATTTTGGACAACAAATACATATTTAGACAGAATTTTGGACAGCATGGATTTAAATCTATTTTTGGATATAGTCATGTTCTATTTTGTTGATAGTAAAATATTTGATTATTAATATGAGAATGGGAGTTACAAGGTGGATATTTGAATTAAATATTTGGGGTATTGTACTTCATGTTTTGATGATTATTAAAGAAAATAAAATTGGAGTGACAAGGGGTCCCACCTATTTAGTTATTATTTAAATAGACCCTTATTTATATATTATTAATTATTTGTCTCAACATAAGAAAGGTAGTTGAACTACCATTAATTATTGAGAAAGGATAAAAGTTCAATCAAATGAAGAGACAAGAGTAAGAGAGAATAGAATGAGAACTTATGCTATAAGGTTTTCTCTATACTTGTGATATACTTCCATTCCTCATTCATTTTGAGTTTACTAGAAGGCTTAACCATCTTGATGATAGAAAGGTCTTATTGAAGGTAGCAGGATTCAAAATTGAATCATATGTTTCAACAACTTGTCTTTAAAGGTGTATGATTTATCTTTGGCAAACTTGTCTCCTAGTTAAAGGATTTATCTTTGGCAGTTTGGGTATTCTTTTGTTTGTTTTATGAATTACAAATTTCATGACCTGATAAAAGAATATTTTGCGAAGTCAAGTGACAACATTTTGTGGCAAGTTGGTCCATATCTTTAGCTTCAGCTTTTGTCATAGTATTTTTTGTATGGTGTGCATCAGAGATCTCTAAATATGACTTTGGTCCCACTCTCATAGGGGTTTGTAAAGAAAAACTTGGTTGTAACTTAATGAAATCGATATAAAAATCATATTTCTGATTTCAGCCACATGTGTATTTTGATGATTTGGTTTAGATTTTACTTTTATCCTTGTCTCTTATACATGTACATATACTCATAAAATTCTTTGCTTATTTTATTTCTTTTGCATAGCTACATATAATATATATATAAGCCTTGGTCCCTCGTACTTAATACATGTGGATTAAGTGATTGTTTCTTTATTTTAAGGCTATAAACCACGAGTAACATTCCCAACTATCTTACCTTAGCCCAACAAGATCTAAAAATGCTTGAGTAAGGTTCCCTCATACCTTTTCCTCAACATCTCCGTACTGCATGTCGCTGATTCCGTGACAAGTTCCCCACCTCTCATGAATTCCATGGATATCCAATCAACAGATGGGTTGGGGTGATTCCTGACATCACCCCAACCCCCATCATGCTAGATTAACGGCCACCATCTCATTTTTTAATCTTTATATATACTTTTTAATTTTTTAATTTGTTTTTCATTTTAATTTTACATTTGTAATAACTCTCATATTTCCAATTTTTTACTCTGTGTACTTCTTTTCTCATTTTCTCTTACTTTTAAAATCACTTTAATTTGTTTAGTTTTTTGAACATTGGCTATTTTGTATGGTTTTTCAATTTTATTAGTTATTTTTTATTTTTGAGTTTTTATTTGTATATATATATATATATATATATATATATATAACTTAGTTGTTTTAGGTATTTTTAAAAAAGTTATTTTTTCTTTTAATTTTTAAAAATCACTTTTGCACACCAAAAAATTATAAGCATGTTTTCTTTCCTTTGGTTTTAATTTGTTTACAAACTTTTTTCTTTTCATTTTTAGGCATAAATTAGAAAAATACACTAATTAGTAAACATTTTTTCAAGTTTCTAGTTTAAGAGTCAATTTTAACGTTTTTATTCGTGATGGTACCAATTATTGATGCTACAGTATCAATGAACACGTAATTTCAACTCCAAAAATAAAATTGGTGTTATTGGTAGCACCACTTTTCGATTCAATGATCAATTTGCCGCAATGGTATCAATTGTCAAGGTGTGATTTGAATCTAGTGTCAATTTTAACCACCCCCCCAAAAAGTGTGCTACCAGTAGCACCTCTTTTTGAAACGAGGGTTGATTTTGGTGTTTTTTAAACAAAAATATGGGTTTTTTGGACCAGGGTTCTTGTTTTGAGGTCACAATTCTCGTTAGGTTCGTAACTTTGTTTTTTATGCTATAACAAGGACAAGATTATGGTTTTCCACAACCTCTAAATCAATTTTTATGATAAATTAACTTAGAAATTTCAGATTTGAAGTGAAGAGAGAACCATCCAATAGAGACAAAATCTACTTGCAAACAAGACAACTTGGATGATTTTACTAGGGAAAGATATATGTTGTGAAATAATAGTCTAACAAACGTTAGAATCGAGTTCTAGAGATATTAAACAATGAACTAAGCAAGAACTTGAAAAACATGTGGTGAATCCCCCTTAAGGTTTCCAATGTTAGCACTAGAATTCACCAATAAAATCTCCAAATGAAAGATAAGAAAGTATAAGCACTTAGGTGATCAATGTCATCACCAAATATGTAAGATAACCTTGTAATAACAATCTAGAAATGAAATATAAGCTAGGTATAAGTAAATATGAACCTTTAAGCACCAAACCCTAGTCTTAGGGCTTCTTCGAACCAACGTATTTTCTAGATTTGAGAAATAGTTAAATCAATCCACAAAAAGTTAGATAACAACTTAAAGCACAATTCTATAGGGTTGTTTTGCCTTACTAGGGTTAGAGATAAACAATTAAGCACGAACCCTTGAACATAATACTCTAGGAAATGAAATAATCAATGATCTATACACTAAACTAGGAAAGAAATCCAAATTAAGATTTTTCTTTGATTTTTCACCGTTAGATTTCTTTATGAACAAAAAAGAAGATTTTAGATTTCTATCTTTATAATGAAAAAAAGTTCATTTAAATTATGTCTTTATTTTTACAATTACAACCCATATATTATTGTTGTATAGCTTATATATTGTTGTTTTCCATCTTTATGATGGATGAGATGTTCACCTACAATTTCATTGAATGAAAATTAGTTGAATAATCACAACCCTTAAAAATACATAATTTATAACACAATAATCATGTTTTCCTTTACCATCATCCCTATTTCATTTCCTATTATCTCTATTTATTTTTATTTTTCCTCGAGTGACTCAACCAATCATTATGAATTATAAACACATTTTAATAAGGATATCAATCTGAACAACTAGTTAAATGAATGAACTAGTAAGAGTCACTTTCAATATATTATTAAGTTTAAAACGATTTATTGTATTAGCTCTATACTATGCTCTTACCAAAGAAAACGTCAATTACACTTTGTTAGAAATACCACAAGGACAACGATGACAACTTGTCAATATTTCAAAACAAGGGAATACCACATGAATTGAGGTACTTGTATTCAAAGGAAATGATTTTAAAAAAGGACCTTAGTCATGTCGATCTTAGCACCCAAAAAGTCCATAATGTTTATTTTGGAGATTCACTAAATTTATTGAATCTTCCTAAACAATTTGTGTACAAGTTCTTCAATTTAGTAGTTCACACATGAGCAAAAATCGTTGCATATTTGATACATGGAATATAAGAGAGTCCCTAATTGAGAGGATAAGAATCCTCTTTTCCTTTCTCCATCAATAGATCAACCAATCATTAGTAATTGTAAAAACATTTGAATAAGGATAACAATCTAAGCAACTAGTTAATTGTATGAACGAGTAAGAATCACTTCACATAAATTATTTCATTTCCTATTTATCCATGTTTATGGGTGTTGGAAATATTACACACTCACCTCACTCACCTAGTGATTATTTTTCCTAAGTTTGCTAGTCTGATGTTGAGGTAGAGGAGAATATTCTCTCCCATCGAATATTCCCTATTTTTTTATGGAATCTCCTAAAAAATAGGGCACCTCCTAAAACATAGGGGCACTTCTCCTCTTCAGTTTGACTTCAATTAGGAGTTAAATTAACTAGTGGAGGACAACGCATACATGCATCAGTTGTTTTTCCCACTAGGAGGGTGCATATCTCATGCATGAGGTTAGGAGGGTGCATATCATGTGCATGCATGATTTTCTCTCTCCTCCACATGTGTGACTTAGTTAGGTGAGGTTGTCATTGACAAATGACTTAGAATAGGTGGCACATAACTCTGGTTTATGTTAGTGAGTGTCTACATAACTCTATTTCATTGAGTATGTCGCATTCTCTTAGTCATGCAACTACTTATGGCATATTCACCTATTATTAGGGATTATTCATGTATTTATTACCCACTTGTGTAATACAATTAAGACATTCATTCTCTCATTCTTGCTTCTTTCTCTCTATTTCTTTTTGTTGATTTTTCTAATTTCCAGATCTAATAATTATTACCTTATGATTTCAAACAGATTTTAATGCCATTGTTATCATAGAATAATTACACACTGAAAATTTCAACTAAAAGAAAACTGCAACAGAAATAACAGAATCACAGAGAGATAGCCATGCACAATAGACACAAGATTTATCCTGGGAAAACCCAAACTCGGGAGAAAAAACCCAACAAACTTTTCTCTGGAAGAAATTTAATCTAAGTTCACAAATACATCACCAGAAAAAATTAAGAATCCAAACACATAGGAAGTTGTGCCCTGGTGTGAGGATGAACCCTCAAGTATGGCACATCACTGGACAAAGATAACACAAGTGGTAGCTGAAAACTGGCACTGCAACTAGAAATTGGCACGAAGCAACTAGGCAATGCGCACTAGAACTTTCCTTTATTTATACTAGTCAAGTCACCTTATTTTTATGGTAGGGCCGACTTGTCATTTTTTGTGTTTTAACTTTATTTTATTGCTCTTACAAGTGTTTCTTCAATGCTTCAATGGAGCCCACTTGATCTTCTTTTCTTCTATTTTCTTCTTGTGCTTTATGGATTCTTCTTCAATGGTTTTATTTGTATTTTCTTATGGAGAATGACTGCTCGAAGTTGCAAAACTTCAACACTCCATCTCAACAAGGGATACATTCTCCATACTTGGATTTCTTCTGTCATAGAAAAGTTTCTTCATGAGCCATGTTGATTATCCATATCCACACAACTATGTCTAGCACCTCATGTCTCAATGAAGACCACACCTGGACCATTCACCTCCACAAGTACACCCTTGTGAGTGAATGTCACCACAGGTAAACCCCTGTGAGTGAATTTTCCATTCTTCACTGGTTAAACTACCAATCCTGGGAGAATGACGTCTGATGATATCTGACATGTGGAAGCACCTCAATTCGGTAAACTCCTGTAAGTAAGGACCATGTCTGGGTCCATTTACCTCGGAAGTAAATTTATCCTTCTCCTTAGGCCATATCTGGGATAAGTTCTACTTGATGGTTACCCGGGCCACTCACCACCACAAGTACACCCTTGTGAGTGAGTGTCACTTACAGGTAAACCCTTGTAAGTGAATCTGTCATTCTCCACTCGTTAAACTACCAATCCTGAGAGAATGACGTTCGATGTAACCACACACTAGAGGAATACTAGCACCTCGAGTCTTCTACCCTAAAAAACTATGCCTTGGCCACTCACCTCCACAAGTATACTCTTGTGAGTGAATGTCACTACAGGTAAAATCCTGTAAGTGAATCTCTCATTCTCCACTGGTTAAACTACCAATTCTGGGAGAATGACACCCAATGCTTCCTGCTAGAGAAACAACATCACCTCAAGTCTTGTGTCCTTCGAAGACTATGCTTGGGCCACATGTACACTCCTGTGAATATCTGTCTGATGCTGAAAATCATCAACACTCCCTCTCAGTGAGGAAGACATTCATAGATACACCCCTGTGAATGTTCACTATCTGCTCATATGTGGATATGTCCTACTGCTCCCTTCTGCATTATGTCTTGTATGAAGTCCAACAAGAAGCTTCTGAAGTTGCATTGCTTCATGCCTTGCAACATAGGATTTGATATACTCTGCATCTGCTATACTAAGTGCTATAGAAACCTTCTTCTCAATTTATCTTGGAAGTCATCACTGATCCCAAGAAAAACCTTAATGTGCTCAATCTATCCACTGCACTCCCTGCTCAATCAGAATCTATATATCTCTCCAACCTCACTTCACCATCTGAGACATATCTCAAACCACATGCTTTGCTGCAACCCAATGGAACTACCACGACTCATCTGTATACTGGCTCAGGATGCTCACTGCAAAGCAAATATCCAACCTGGTGTTAACCAGGTATATCAAGGATCCAATCAACTGCATGTATATCGTGGGATCCACCAAATATGAATCTGAAGTAGAATCACTCAACTTCTTCATATTTGTCTCCATAGGTGTAGCCATGGACTTGTAGTCCATCATACCAAACCTCATCAATATTCTTTGATAGAGGAATATCTCATCTGATCACACCTCCAATCCCAATACATCCGGCCAAGGTCCTTCATCTCAAATTTTGAAGCCAACTCCCTCTTGCACTGATCAATGAGATATTTTAGTCCATACAATAACAAGATCACTGGATCATATCTACAACCTTGTAGTAAAAGTTTGGATCTTCATCACTCTTAGTGAATTCCAAACTCAATAAGAATCCATCCATTTGGGAGTACTACACTCTAGGTGCCTTCTTGAGTTCGTACAACACTTTCTTCAATCTACAAATATGATACTCCTTCCCATGTGTCACAAATCCCTGAGGTTGCTCTATGTGCACTTCCTCCTCAATTACATCATTTGAGGAATGTTGTATTTTAATTTCCAACCCATCACTGAAGCAAGAGAAATGATAGTCCTGATGGAAATGCACCTGATTTCTGGAGCAAATGTGTCCTCATAATTCACTCCCTTTAAAACAAAGAGTAGTTCCTCCACTCTCACTGTAACTGCTTCCTCTAGATCTTGAAGTGTCTCTTCCACTATCTCTGGGAGTGGCTCAATAACTGCTCCCTATGCATCACATGGCTCTAACTCATGTACTAGGACTGCTACATATTCTCCCTCTGTATATGTCTCCATCATTGTAGCTATACTCCAATCAGTCTGATTGGATGCATCCATAATCACTGTAAATATCTCTACTATATGCCATGTTCATGTCCTGGTAGGTTTATTGCTTCTAGAGACTTCCTACCATTGTCTAACAATGTCTCTTCATGACAAAGTATTGGAAGGTCTTGCCTTCCATGTTTGATCTGAAAGTTGGCCTCTACTGGTCATCTAACTTTCTACCTAAGCCAAGTGACTCCCTTTGAAACTTGAATCCTTATGATTTTGTACAATCTCTGGAGACATCTTCTCCTTCTACACCTGTGTACCTCCTCTGAAGTTTGATCTCCTATGAGTTGTCCTAGGAGGTTGCTCCTCCTTACTAAATATTTAAGGATGACTCCCTCTAAACTCCAGCTCCTTCTAAGATGGTACTTGGTGGGGCCATATACCTCACCATTGATGGAGCCACCTACTAGTCCTCATAATTGTGACTCTATGTAAATCGAGAGAATATGAGGTCATTTTCTCTCCCTGAAAGTATCACAGGGAGCTACATGCCCCACTGCATCCTGCAAAGTATCACAAATCCAAGTTGGCCTCTTCCTGCTTACTGCAAAATCTCTAGGTAGATCCATTGGCTCTATTGGCTCTACTAACTCCTCTTGATAGTTTGAAGGATGAACAACTATACTAGAGGTATCTCTACGATCATCCTTCGAGACTCTTTCTCCTCACTATTAATATCCATGTGAGACACTCTGTATCCCAAAAAAGTACCCTTCTTTTTAGAAGGTTCGAAATTCGACCTCTTCTCCTTCGGTATATGGATGTACATTGTCATGTATAAAACTCTTTGTCTGGATAGTTTTCTCCATGACTCAAACTAGAGACCATCTAACTTGTTTCCACCTGCAACCGTCACTATAACTACCTCTCAGAGCTATCACCTGTGACCTACCTGGAACAAGAACAAGAACAAGAACAAGAAAAAGGACAAGAAAAACACTCCTCCAATGTTGTGACCAATCATTCCTCCATAGTAACCTTCCCATAACAAAAACAAGAACAACACTTTTCTAGTGTTGTGACCAATCATTCCTCCAGGGTAACCTGCTCGGAACAAGAAAATATCCATGGTCACCTCCATGGAATTTAACCTTGTTCATGGGGTTACTAGGCTAGGGAAGAGATTAATTCATCTTGCAAACAAGTTTTACTAATCAATAATAGTCAGCAGTAATAGTCCTCTAAAGATTGTTATCCCAATTACAACATTTACTTAAGATGCAACAATATAAAATATCAAACCTTATATGCAAACCTGGAGTCTTGGTTTTGTTGTTCCATTTGATTTCGAGTTCTCATACATTGTAGGAGACATCACCACTGTTGCCTCCAACTCTAAGACAGTGCACCCTCAATACATGAAGAAATCACAAAATCTGAAACAGAAGGTTCAATGTCCAGGAAAATGTCAATAAGCTTGAAAAACCTAAAAGTTCAAATTTGACGGAATGTCAGTCTGAGAGCACCATAGGTGTGCTAGGGAAAGGTGAGTTGCTCTGTGGTGGAGTTAGTCCCAACAATTTTACAACAAGCTCTCATAGAATAATTACATGGGCGGCACAATTCATATTCAATTCTGAAACTTTTTTAGCAAAATTTGCATAAACAAATTGGATATTTGACATAGTTGCACGGGAACCGCTCCCGGTATTTCCATTATTTCCAGCATCTTTGAAACTTGTTCCCGACGTTCCGGGAGCTTGGGAATTGGTACGAAACGTCCTCAATTGGATGAGAACTGTTTTGGGAACTTGGGATCTTTTTGGGAGCTTCAACATCAAGAAAATGGGAGTTTGGGAACGAGTTTCCGAAATAGAGAACTGTAAATTAAAATTGTATTAAATTAAAATGTAAATATTTTTATTCCATTATTACAAATACATAATTTATTACAAATATTTTCATTATATTTATTTAAAATATCACTACAAAACAAAGACTAAACTACACTAAATATTATTTTAAAAATTATTAAGTAAAAAACTTAACAATACTCACTTTATAGTTGTGGATATGAAAAATGTTTAATGCATGCATGTTTTCCTTCAAGCCCATAGTAAACATGAAAGTTGAATAAATCGATTCCCTATCCATGGCAAGCATCGCTATCCATGGAAAGCATTTGCTCCAGTCTGTTGTTGCTATCAACCAACCATATCATTGACTTTTATTGTATTTCCATATTACAAGAGTAGTACTATTTAGCTTTTTCCAATCAAAACAAGAATAATGCTTCAAATTTACAAAAATGTTTGAAGTTTATATATGTAAAGTTTAATTTTAAAAAGATGTTAAAATTTCATATATGTATTTTCAATTTTGTTTCTCATTTTATAATTGAATCTTTATGGATATTAAAGTTTCAATATTGTGTTAAATATATTCATATAATTATTAGTACAAATTAAATTAGTAATTTCGATATTGTAGTTGTTGCAATATGAGCAACATCCTCGATTAACGTTGTTATGGATTGACCTTCAATTTTATTGAAATAAGATTTAAAATGTATCATTATATCGATACATTGTAATCTAAAATATCATTGTAATATAAAATATTTTTTATATTTTTTTAATATGTATTGTTGTCGCTCCCAACTTCACGTTTCCTACAAATTTGGGGGAAACTTCTACTTGTTCTAGACACTTGTATCCATGTTCCCAAAGTTCCCACGTTACGGAAACTTGTGCAACATATATATTTGAATTCCTCTTAGAAAAATACCCAAGTCCAAAAAAACATTGTCCCAAACGGAGTCCAGGAAGTGAAGTTATCATCAATTCAAAATCAACAAATTTCAAGGTTTTTCCGGAAACAACCACGCAATTTACAAAGTTTCACCCAAAATTCACAGGGTATGGGATTTGGATATTCTTCTTTCCAATAAGAGAAAGTGGATACATGTGGAAATCTCACTAGTGCATCTACTTCATCAGATGCATAAAGACATCTATATCTTCAACAAAATCTTCACTAAGCATAAACTTGCACAGTTGCGAGGTCTTCTTGGAGTGAAGGACGCAATTGCTTAGAAACTATCTTTATTTCCTTCTTCATTTTTGTTGCATTGTACTTTGAGGGGAGGGGGGTTCCCATGAGGTTTTCCCTCTTTCCTTGGTTTTTTAGTGTTCATTCATTTTGATGCATTTTAAAATGGGTACCTAACATGGCCTTGTAGTTGGGACCCATTATTTATTTACACCATAGTAGGAGTTCAGTTAATTAGTGGAGGACAACTCATACATGTAGCATTTTATTTTCTGACTAGGAGTGTGCATATATCATGCATGAGGCTAGGAGGGCATATATCACATGCATGCATGTTTTTCTCTCTCCTCCACACGTGTGACTTAGTTAATTGAGGTTTGCATTGACAGTTGACTTAGAATAGGTGGTAGATAACTCTTGTTTCTGTCAGTGAGTGTCTACATCATTCTATATCACTGACTATGGCACATTCTCTTAGCCATGCAACTATCTATGCCACATTCACCTATTATTAGAGATTATTCATGTATTTATTACTCATTCGTGTAATACAATTATGACATTCATTCTCGATTAATTATTTCATTCTTGCTTCTTTCTCTTTGGTTCTTTTTGTGAGCTTTGTGTGAATTTCTCTAGCTAGGTTCTCTGTGAATTTCACATGGTATCAGAGCTTGTGGGGAGAAAAAAATATTTCTTTCACAATGAGATCATTTATAAATTAGATATATGATTTTTATTCTATTGTTATGTTATTCTTTTGTGATGTCTTAGAATTGTTGATTGTCACATAGATTTATATATAAGTATATAAAGGAGTTTTTGCCTTGTTATTTGGGGCATAAGTGCTCTAGGAAGTCTAGTGACAGAGGGGCATCTAGTCAAAAAACCCCATTTGAAAATAGTAGAAGAGGGTTAAATTCATCCATAGAGTCTCATGTATTGTATATAGATCATTGCATTTGTGCACATTTAAAATTGTGTGTACATGCATATTTAACTTTGTAGTTGCACATGTGATCTCTAAGTTAATATTTGTCCCTTTTCTAGTTGCATTTGTGAGTGGATTGTCCCATCAGAGTGTGCATCCATTAATAGGTGGGCTTAAATGTGAACCATCTTATGATCGGTTATCTTGTTTCTCATCAGACTCTCATTCATGGCATAGGTACCATGATCCAAACATGGAAAATCCCCCCATGTCAACAAATATATAGCTTCCACCACAACCACCATCTATGGTAAGTAAATTCTTTAAAATTTACTTGTATATTATAAATTGATCACAAATGTATATGTGTGTGTGTACACAAATAAATATATGCTCATATTTATAATTATGTATTTGTACATACATGTGCTAAGAGGTTGGATGTAGAGGGTCATGATAATTTCAAGGGGCGTTCTCATTCAGAGGGTTGTGCTCAAGAAAAGGGACAAGGTCAACTTGAGGTCAATTCCTAACAAGAGGATGAGTATGTGCCCATAACCATCCGCCCCTATGATATACCTAAGGATATTCCTTGAGAAGATCATGTTCAATCATTAACTCTTATGCATTGCACATGCCACCATGAAAAATTGAAGGTCGACCTTAACTAATTGGATCTCCTTACTGAGTGTCGACAAAGCTTGGAGATATTTTTGAACTCTCTAAATATATTTATTGATTTTCATAAAATTCTTGGGCCAACCAATAATGGGTTTATTGATTTGATTCATAGATGCAAGAAAGCAATGATGGTCCCTAATAAATGGCATGCTATAGAGGAAAACACATCTAAACAATAGGCAATATCTATGTTCAATTTTAAAGAAGAACCAAAATGAGTCATGTTGAAGGATAAATATTTCAAACACCCTCACATCACTTTTCATATTTATGATCAATTCCTCGCGACATATGGGAGATTTCCATGGATCAGTAAGGTACCACATTATTTTTCAATATTTATTTCTGCAAAGTTTTTTGAGAACTTGAAGCATGATTATATTGACCTTCCATCAAAATGCTATTGTGTTGGAAAAGGTAAAATGTATAATCAAAGAGTTATCTTTCAATATCCTGCTTTGCATTGTCCTTCATCTCCTTTGGTATCTCGCCCACCTAGGGTGGTAAATTTATGCTCAAAGATGGAGGCTACCTATCAAGTCGGTCAAAAGGAGAGGGTTTCCATAATCGATGGCTTGCAATCAACATTTGTGGGGATTGATGTTGGTTTGAATTGAGAGAGAGATCAAGTCAATTATTGTGATGCATATCTTTATAAATCAGATGTGGAGTTAGAATCTATGAGTCGTGAAGACATCGTGACTTATGCAAAGAGTTTTCGAGATGGGTGGAAAGATTTACTCACACGTGAGGGAGAGGGCATGGGATCGATATGTGTTATAGTTGATTATTGTTTCATGTATTAAGACAATTTGGTTTTTATATGTCTAGATATATATGACAATGAAAATTGTTTGTGTTCATTAATTGCAGTTTGCTCATTTGATGAATGATCATTCATTTAGGGTATCAAGGAGTGTGAAATTGGATGTGATGAATGAGGTACATTTTCCTAGATATACATATATAATTGTATGGACACCTTTAGAAATGTTTAATCGAACAAAGTTATAACTAAATTTATGTGAACAAACTTTTCTAAAAATGAATTTTGTTGTTAATATATTCCCTTCTCATCACTAGGGACTTTGGGTATTGGACGAATCTTCTCTTCACTCTTGGGAGATATTCTAGATATTATGACTTCACAAGTATTAAATGTTCAACTATTTAGTTATGGTTTGAAGTACAATTTAATTTACTTGTTTTATATTAAATACACTACAAGGAGAACACCTTGTAGTGGAGATTTTTACGGAACCTCCTCAAAAAATCTATCCCTTCTATGTCTATAGCAAAGGTTGTTGGCAGAGGTGGGATGCCAAGGGTTTTTTTAGTGGTGTGCCTCTAAGGTACAAACACACCAATGCACACACAATAAAAATGCCCTAGTTCTTCAACATTAAGGCGCACTGTTATCCGCTAAAACAAAAAAATATAGCGGAGGCACGAATTCGAAGGTTTTAGAGGAAGTTTTTTCCTTCGGTGCTTTTGTTGTATTATGGTGCATTGGTGCTTACATAAACATAACGTCCTAGTGTGTACAACTGTTGGACGCACCGAAGAAAATAAATAAATAAATTACCATATTGATTTTCATTTTACACCTCATTATGTGCTTCCAACCTCTCTAACAAGCATTGGTGCTCACTCTCCTTCCATGATCGCCCCATTTTCATTTCTCTACAGTCATTTCAATAGTTGCATTGTTAGATTCCACACATTTCCAAATTTTGGAAAAATACTGCAATTTTTCATTTCTTCTCTATGGTGCAACCATGCATCGTTGGGAGAGAAGACACCAAGTAAATTGTTTATTACCCTGTAATTTTCATTGTCTTTGCATTAAAATTTGAAAGTGGCTTGAAATTTAGTCTTTTTTAGTTTTTTTTCCACAGGGTGTGTTTAAACGATTCGGCTCACCCTGAATATCAGTGCATCCTACAAATTCATAGGAATCATTGTGCCTGATGCATTCTGTGAATTTACAGGAATCCCCCTATCTCGGTGCATATAGGATAAATAAGTGCGACAATGTCATTCACGGAACAAGGTCGTTAAAATGTCAAAAATTTAACATAGCGGTGTGTTTTCCGAAACGCCTCGTAAAATAACATTGCACCAATTAACAAGAGGCGCATTCTCTAAAACAAATGGAACACCAATGCATTCTATTAACTGATCGCACTGCCTAATTTTCCATAAAAACAAATTGGCCCGATGGTGGGTCAAAACCACAATAACATTGTAACATACCCAACTGAGGTATGCTAGGATTTACCATTCACTTTATGTGTTTCTGGTTATGTTTTATTTCCAAGTACTTTGCATACAATGTCTATTGTTGATTAACAACTTTTAACAAACAGTTTACATGTGACTTGACCATGGACATTTTGTCAAACATATTATATGAATCCAATATACTCATGAGATATAAGAGACATCATGGGAATTTTTATTATAAATGGAAAAATCCAACATGAATACAATGTCTAGGGGTTGTTATGCAACTGCAACATAACAACTAAACACACAAGTAACAATTCAAAACCTGGTAAACAATTCCACTGATCCAAGTCCAAAACAGGTCTAGAAACCCTCACAACTCTGCAATGAGCCTGTTGCCTTCCTCCAGACCCTCTCTGTTCAACAAAATGGGCTTATGACCCCCTCCTAGTCCACTCGACATAGTAACATGCCTCACGATTGTCTCATATATATTCCTTGTGGTCTGCTAGTAGGTATGCGGCTCCTCCAAGACCTTCTTAACCATGCAAATCGATGAATGGTACCTCAAGGTACCTTCATTGCCCCTCCTGAGCTCACGTATCTACAAAATGGAAGTATTCAGGCCCTCCAAGTTACCCTTAGCAGCTTCCCAAGACTGTAAAACCCTCACGGCTCCAATAAAATCGTCATAGCCAAACATAGAAGATCAACCTCCTCAAAGATGCTCCACAACCCTCCTAATCAGATCGATACTCCTCCAAACTAAATATAAACAATGTGATGAATTTCCGGTGGAAATCCTAGTCGGATCCCCCTATGTTTGTATTTAACAATAATCAAGTAATCAAATTGATTATAAAGAGAACCACAATATGGCATAAGTGATCCAAATTATTTTGAGAACGAAATGAAGGCTACGCTCATTCACAAGAAGATGATGATGTTTAGAATGAGGCTCCAAAGGCCTTTTTAACATAAGGAAAATCCAAAACCCTAACCTCGTAAGATGAAACGCCAAAATGTTTGCAAGCCCCGATGGGGGTAGTTGATGCATCAACTTCCCAAGGGCGTAACTTTTGCATACGATCTTCATTTGGGGCGCATGATAGCTCGTTGGAAAGGTCTATATGATGACTACACATGTTGTTGTCACACTCTAGCTAAAGCCTACATTGTGACTGCGACAGGCCCAAAAAACATTATTTAGGTCCTCAAAACGGCATCGAAAGTTTATGACCCGAAAAACTGTAGAAAAACTACCAAGGTGGAAACCCATGTTTTAAGTCAGCGGAATAGGTGGGTGGCCATAGATTTCCACCTGGATCAATAATTGAGATTGATTGTTTGGTAGGAACAAATACGTGTGAAAGGATAAAAAACCCAATATTTTCCATATCTATTTTAAACTTGGCAATCATATAACTATTACCACAAAAATTCCCTGATTAAAGTGGCAGTTGGCAGTCCTTCTCGAACCATTGGCCCCATGAATTTTGTGGGGATTACCACCACAAAAATCCAATTGACACAAGGCATCCTACAACCTCCTTTCAATGCCTTGCTTTCACAACATTTTAAGGTCGGCTAGTGGGTTCAAGTTGGCCACCATCCAACCTCCCTCCAACAGTTATTGCAATCTCCTATGTAATGCTTCGACCATGAAGACCAGACCTCATCACTGGATTTTCGCCATTGTTCATAGTCCCTCTGAGCTTCAGATCATGGCCATCCACCTCATTATCCAAATATACATTGAGTTCGCTCCCAATTTTCAATCAAATCATTATGTTGGAAGGTGTACGAGTGAAATTACAACAAGGATAATGGAGGGATCTACCATTCAAGAAAATTATAAGTTTCATTGTAGGGTCTAGAATTCTCGTCAGGTCTAGAATTCTCGTCAAGTCTAGAACTTTTGCATCTTCAACAACCCCCTTTGTTCCTTTAGGTTTCCAAGTGCTTGGCTAAGGAGGACCATAATTGGATAGGTCAAGGCCCAGGGGACATGGTAGAAATCAACCTTGTTCCCAAGCGCACCAGGAGGTTTCCACTATTGTGGAGAATTACCTCAAAACCACTACACCTAAAGCTCAATATAACTTGGAGATTTTGGAAAATGAGGTTCGTTAAGAGAGTTTCAATATCTCGGATGCAGCAGTCGATGAAGAATTCATGCCTTTGATTCCTGACGCAGGATCAATCGACGCCAAAGACAATAAATATATTTGCACCATCGATCTCTATTGGCACATGAAAACTCTCCTAAGAAAAGTCGTGACTGCAAGGGATGTTGCACAAAATGAGTTGGCCAGGCAGATAGAATTCATTCAGTTGCAGAACCAGTTGATGGACAAGAAACTCAACATTATGGCTGCCAAAAATGGCATCATCTTCCACGTCAATGGAGAGGAAACCCCCCAGGTTCCTTGGGAAGCTCCTTCCTCTTTTGTTTAATGTTTATTGTCATGTTATGTCCTTTCTTTAGTATGTTTAACTATAGTAAGAAGGATATTAATCCTCAGGCATCTGAACATTTTTTGGATAGTTTTTTAAAAAAGCTCCACAATTTATCTTTTGCTATATTTCAGGCAACAAGCCCGATGAAGAAATTGTTTTATTGTTGGGTTGGTTTCTGAAGTGGCATCCTAGTAGTAGAAAATCTGTAATTATATTTTTGTCTCGATCTATATTAATATAGATCTACTAGCTTACAAAAAAAAACTATTACCACAAAAAGAGAATTTGGTTCCAACATTGGGCACAGGCATGGAAGACAACCAAGCGTCATACAAAGATCAGTTGTAATAGGTTTGATATTTACTTTGTAGATGGATATGAAGAGGAAATTCATTGCTACCTTCCAACAATTGAACAAAGTTTGTTGTGTACTTGGACATTTTTTCTCTTAGCTCATACAACCTTTTGGATCTCATAGTAGAGATGTTTTCGGTAGTATTTATATCATACTTTGGCTCACTAGAACTATATGTTGGCTCAATAGAAGGAGACGGGTTGGAAAATTTAGGATGAAACTTATTTGATATGGCTTCCAACTTTTCAAAAAAGGAGCATATGGAAGTGTTCCTATGTGTCTTTTCTATATCATCTATTGGATTCTTGACCATAGTGGGAGATAATAGACCATCAACTTTAGGTAGTCGATCATTAATATAATGGGACAATGTGACATGTCGAGGGCTCTTATGCATCCCTTTACATTTTGAACAACCACATACTACTGGCATGTCATAAAAGAGATCCAATTCACGGTGTAATATCGTTGACCCAGGCTACATGTTGTTGGAAGATAACATCTTACAATTAGAAAGGTAAAGTAGTGGTCCATTTTCATCAAACATTTTTTTGTGGTATCTTTCTCCTAATAAGAGCTTACAACATTTTTGGACTGGTGGAATATCTTGTGCATACGAACTCAACCCAAAATATTGATCCTACAAAATTCATAACAATTATTCAAATGCATGTTCATAAATGACATAAATTCAATCAGATAAATGAATTATAAATAAAATCCAGACTTACTTCAAACATTGGGGGAGAATTTGACAAACTTGCAACGATATGGAATGAGTTGGAATCTAAAGAATTAACGATTTGATATTGTAACCTTTTTTCCCTAAATTTGAACCAAAACCATCATCAATATGTGAATGAATTCTTAAATGAAAGTTTGGGAAGCATAGAACAATCTAACTTCAAACAAAATTTCAAATGGCTTTTAAAAGTTATCGATTCTCTTAATTAGTTAAAGACGCATTGGTGCATTTCTATATAAGAAAGCATCGGTGTGTTAAATTATGAAAAACATGAAAGCGTCACCTCTATTACTGTCTCTATAAAATTTAATTGTGGAGGTTTGCATTTCTATTATGTTAATAAAATTGACACCAGTGCATTTGTAGGTCTATATCACACCGAACACCTAAAATTGTAAGCAAAATTCTCCGCAAAATTTAGTTCCAGAGGTTTGCATTTTTATTATGTTAATAAAATTTACATCGGCACGTTTGTGGGTATATAGTGCATTGGACGCCTAAAAATGTGTAACGCAGTGAATGTAAAGCAAAAAAAAGAATTGTAAATATATACTTTTTATCGGTGCTTCTATACCATGTAAGAAAACCAATGATTCCACTAATGTGGTTGTTTTGTTTTTCAGAGAGATTTTGAGGTTACATGGATTGCCAAAAAGTATCACTTCTGACAGATATACGAGATTCCTTGAACATTTTTGGAGGATAATTTGGAAGAAAATGGGTTCCAAGTTGTTGTACATCTCTGCATATCATCAACAAACAGATGGACAGATAGAGGTGGTTAATCAAAGTCTTGGGGATTTGTTGAGGAGTTTGAGTGGAGAAAAACTAGGAGAATGGGATTTGGTTTTGGCCTGGGTTGAATTCACTTACAATGATTCAATAAATAGGTCTATAGGAAAAAGTCCATTTTAGATTGTCTATGGAAGGTCACCAAAAGGATTTGTGGATTTGGTTAAGTTACCAAATATGGAGAATAGAAGGAGTGTGGATGTGAGTGAGTTTGCATAGGGCATATAAGAGATTCATGAGCACATCGAACAGAAGTTGCAACAAAGCAATACCAAATATAAGCAAGGAGAATATTAACGAAGAAGACAAAAGGTTTCTGGAGGAGAGTTGGTAATGACACATTTAAGGAAAGAATGATTCCCTAGAGGTATGTATAGTAAATTAAATTACAAGAAAAATGGATCATGTCGAATCCTGAGAAATATTTCTGATGATGCATATAAGTTAGAGCTACCAGATAATTTTGACATCTCCCCAATATTCAATGTGGTTGACTAGTGCAAGTTTCATGAGGGAGAAGAAGATGATGGAGAAGGTACCTTGATTGAGTGGAAGAAACAACTACNTATTTCTGATGATGCATATAAGTTAGAGCTACCAGATAATTTTGACATCTCCCCAATATTCAATGTGGTTGACTAGTGCAAGTTTCATGAGGGAGAAGAAGATGATGGAGAAGGTACCTTGATTGAGTGGAAGAAACAACTACTAGTTAAACTAGTTGAAGAATTAGAGCACATCTTGGCGAAGAGGGTTAGAAAAATAACCCGGCATAAAGAGTATTAAAAATATTTAATTAAGTAGAGAAACATGGGTTCCCAAGATGCATCTCCATGAGCTTCAACTCCCAATCCTACGATTTATGAGGGGATTTAACTCCATGTGTCTCGGGAAGACTTCGTGGAAATTAGTGAACCATTTACAAGAGGAAGTCAATAGATTTGGAAATAGTTTTGAAGAAGTGGAACCGTCATAACTGCTCCCTCCATTTAGGGAACGGTTGGAGAATTCGAACCGAAAAAAAAAAAAAAAACATCCAACTTCCAAGGCACTATTGGAAAGAAAAGGGACAAGAGGTGAAGCATGAAAAAAATAGAAAGGTTCAGAAGGGTTGGAGACAAAGGGGTACATCTGCAAGGGATGGTGCAAAGGAAGTGGATGCCCAATTTTGTTTTTCAGTGTGGACCAGAGAACATGCACCTAGTTCATTAAATAAAGAATGAGAATGAAACCAGATTTCCTGGTGATGTACTCAGATTGTAAAAGATGATTTGTGTCCATGTTAGAAATCTACAGTTCAATTTAAATCGTTGTTGTCTCTTGTCTCCTTTTATGTAACTGATTAATTCCACATCATATTAGTTAGTTTTTAATGTTGTCAATGTTAGTATGCTAGTAGTTGAGCACTCTGTGGGTAGAGGATGAGGTTCTGTGGTTGGTTGAATATAGAATCTGAGGGTTATTGCATTACAAAGAAGGGCTTTGAAAATTGTTACCACTCAAACTATCTCTAAAGGAAAATTCCTACCCTACATAGGATATCTTAGGGGCAATTTCTAGGCAAGCCACCCACTGTCACCTTAGTGGCCTTGCCTCTTCACTTTAAGGCTAAGGAAGAAGGTTCCTAACCTAAGGAGGGTATTTCTAAAGGTAAAACTAAGTCTAATCGTTGAGTAAAGAAGGGGATCATTGAGACTTGGTTTGACTAAGGTTTTTTCAAGATTAACACTATCCACTCACAAAGGAAAGAACATGTCAATCATGAACAAGACTAACACTATTCACTCACAAAGTAAAGAACATGCAAATCATGAACAAGAATTAAATAATTTATCTTAGACAAACACTACTTATTCAATTTACCAAAATATGCTTGGAAACATGAAATGTAGAACTTGCTCAACAAACTATAGAACCACAAGATGCCATAAAAATGCTAAACATGTATCCAATTACACAATGATAAGTGACCATAACAATTTGCATTATTCATTCACCATATTATTAGCATCAAAGATTATTTTCATTGTTAGGAAATGATTGCAAAGATTAGACCAAAGAGACACCAAATATATTGTTGTAATCACAGTGATAAGGTAAACAGTCTTGTATTGTCCCACGGTGAGAATTGAATGAATAGTGATCAAGTCTTCACTCTCAAAGAGAACATGTGAAGATGCTAGCATTCAAACACTATACTATTGTGAACATAAACAAGTGATACTTTTAGCAATCTTAGAGCATTCCACACTTTATGTTATACAAACATTGATTAGTTTCAACCCATCAACAAGGGGTCAATACCGAAGACCCTTCATCAATATATTTAAGTGTAGATCATAACCACATAGTGGTGATGTAGTCGAAGTAAATAATGATAAAACCTTAAGCAATATTACCACAAATGTGTTGTAGATCAAGTGCAATATCTCAAGACAACAAGGGAGTTGTTCAACCCAAATATCAACAATATTCAATGAGAAAACATTAGCCTTCAAGGCAACGATGTTATCATTAACTATGAGATCATGTGTACTCAAGGTATAATTTGCCAATCAATATTTCAAAGCATATTATGATCTCAAATAGCAGCAAACTTGTCAACACCTGCAACAATTATTTGGGAAGGAAAAATACCAACAATGAGACCCCAATATGTGTATAAGTGTAGACCATTTATAATCAATGAAGACAATGATCATTCAAAACAAGGTGCTACATAAATTCAGAGCAGAATATGGATCATTTTTGGGATTTGTTACCATTGTATTCAAAGTAGATTTAATTTCATTCCTAACCATAAATTCAAGTGATATCCATAGCATTTAAATCACATTAACCATAGTTACCATTTAAATTTTAGAGACAAGAGCATCATAAGTATTATTTTGAGTAGTGAAAACAATGAACTCAAACTCTGTGTGATTGTGTATGAATTAGGTTAAGTTTTAAGAATATTACCATTTATAACTCAATAATAAACTAATGTCACAAATCCTCAAATAATCACAAAAAAAAAGGTAAGGCATTAGGATAATAAATTGAGTCGTTCCACCTCTTCTTGAGTTGATTTACTTAAGGATGTATCAAAAGTATAAATAAGTGATAACACTACAAAAAGAGATATGTGATACATCTGAAATATGACCTTTGTGTAGGCCTATTTAAACATGTATCCATTGTAATGAAGATCTGAAGTGATCAAAGAAATTTTGCGCTTATGTGAATGCTAAAGTGAAACATTTAACTGAGAGATATACCAACACCAACATGAAAAGTTCAGATCTGAAAAAGAAACCTCGAAACATAGACTGAATAATGTGAATGCCAGGTGCCAAACAATGCATATTGTTTCACTTAAATTTTGAATCGTTCCTCTTACCTTATCATCAATTTGGTTGTATTAAATGAGTATACCATAGAGATGTCTTAACACTAGTATAGATCCTTGTGAAATGATCTTAAATGAAGACAAGACTAATACTTTACCGTATGTTTCCAATTACCAACTTTGAGCAACCAAATAGATAATAATTCTAATAGATTAAAACTTGCTCCTTAGCTTGGGGTTAGATCCAAAGATGGACAAATAAAACAAAATCCACACCCATAACTATGCTAACATTAAAAGATAATTCTTGAAAGAAACCATTAGTAATTGTGAGATCCGAGTACTAATTAAATATAACAATGAAAAACCACTTAGACCCAAGCAAAAGGAATCTAGATTGAAAACACAAAGCGAGCTTAAACCCTAGATTGGAAAGAAAACAAAAAGGGAAAATATGATTTTTTGGTTCAACAAAAAGATAGAACAATGCCTAGAAAGACATACGGGGTCAATACATTGTTGATGTTAGTGGTAGCATCAGACAAGTATTGACGTACAGGTCTATGTGTCTATACGTGTGGAAATCGTTTAAATCCTTCTACTCTTGAATTTACTTTAATTAAATGAATTATTAAAGTAAATTGTTTTTATTAATTAATTATGTAATTAGTTAATTGAGTTATTTAAGGAAAGTGCTAAAAGTACTTATCATGTAATCTTAGCATGCAATTTCCGCATGCCATCTAAATCTCAAGTGAGATTAGAAATAGATTTTAATTCATGATTATAAAAGCAAGGCTAGGGTGAAGGAGGAGACACATTCACTCGGAGATATCAAAGAAGGACTTTTGTTAGTGTGGAGTCATTCAAGAGTGTAGAAGCAAAGGACTTTTGCTTACACTTGACAGATTCAAGGAGATATTGGATAGGGAAGAAGAAGAACTTCCATCTAGAGATTAGGTCAAGGAGAAGAGAGAATAGAGGCTTACGTAGGTGGGTTTTAGTCTGAGGAAGCCACGGGAGAGTGTCAGATCGTACGTAACTTGTCGTACAAGTTTTCCGTACGGATATGTGGTTCACATTGTAGACAATTGTGTATATACGCAATTCATAAGAAGGCGAATCATGTATGCCTCGAAAATCATGCTAGAACCGGTCGTATAGTAGGTCAGAACTTGCCAGGTTAGTCTGCAATTGTATTTCTCTCAATGGGCCATTATCCTTGTTATGGGAGCCCTGATTTTAGCCTAATAAAATCATTCTCATCATTGGTTTTCCCTCTGAGGTTTTTCCAGGGGTTTATACCCAAAACTTTTGGTGTTCTTATGTGATTGATTTGGTTTCCTTATTTATGCATTTGTTGCATGTTTAGTTGATTACTCAGCTATGATTTTAGTAGATAAAGTGATTTTGTTTTGAGATAATTTTCAGGCGTTGAGTAGGAGAAATTTCAACATGGTATCAAAGCATACCAAAGGTTGACTTCAGGAATTTTAGCATGGTATCAATGTTGATTGTGGAGCCTGATTATCTTCTTGATTCAGAGGTTTGTTTTAGTTGTGCTTGGACCTAATTCCTTAACGAGGGGTGTGGGGGGGGCTTCCCCCCCACAACTATTTCCAGGGGGGTATAGTGGGTGGGGGGTGGAAATTTTTGTAGCCCCCCTTGGTGGGGGATTCGAGGGCAGTGTCCCTGAAGCGAAATATTGGGAAAACTTACCTTGTAAAATATTGTAATTTCATAGTCAATCTGGACCGTTCATTATAAGTTCGTAGATCTAACGATAGAAGTTATTTTAGGGATTTTTCCCCTCGAAGGAAACCCTTTCTTATGAGGGAATTGTATTGTAGTTGTGCATTTGTGTGATTATTGTATTATGAGAGAGGATATTGTGAAAGAAAGAAGAGGAAGTTACATCGGACATGTTGTAGGTTCTATCCCTTCATTTTGTTTGATAATAAAAAGGAAGGACCTGGAAATTTCTCTGGTGGACGTAGCTCACACTGGGTGAACCACGTATATCTGTGTCTCTATTGTATTGTGTATCTTTTGTGTTTTATTTCTTCATTTGTTTTATTTTATTGCTCTGCAGTCCTATTTTTCTAACAATCAGAGCAGATGCTCTGAAGGGAAGCTAGATCTCAGATCCATAGCAGATTCATAACCAACAGAAGGAAATCGAAGGATGAATTTTTCAGGGAAACAGACATACTGAGGCAGAGCTAAGTTTTTGCATGTGTACAGAGGCATACTTGATTTACAGAAGACACAGTCATGTACATATGTGATTTCTAGTGTGTCAAATCGCGTATATACACGATTTGTAGTGTGTCAAATCGTGTATATACATGATTTCTAGTGTTGACAGTTGCATATAGGTCGTACAGATCAGTATAGGGGAAGTTTTTCAATAGGAGGTTATTTCTAAGGAATTTTATCATGTCTTAGGGATGGAAGCAACATCATTGAGTGTTGAAGACAGATTGGATGGAGCATCCAACTTCCTATCTTGGAAAGCAAGAGTTACTTTGGCATTGAAGGAGTATGACCTTTGGGAGTTAGTGGATAAA
>SNQJ01S0030511.1:0-22291 GCA_010110895.2 Picea sitchensis | reverse complement strand
TTGGAGGAATGCCAATATGTAGGATGATGTTTGTGACATTGTGCCAGAGTCGAAGAGAACCAGTTCCAGGTGACTCTTTAGGAAATACCTTCCTCACTACGAGGGAGTGTTGATATCAATGGTAGCATCGGACAAGTATTTATGCACAAGTCTATGTGTCTAGATGTGTGGAAATTGTCCAAAGCCTTCTACTCTTGAATTTACTTTAATTAAATGAATTATTAAAGTAAATTGATTTTATTAATTAATTATGTAATTAGTTAATTGAGTTATTTAAGGAAAGTGCTAAAATTACTTAGCATGCAATATTCACATACAATCTAAATCTCAAGTGAGATTAGAAATATATTTTAATTCACAATTATAAAATAAAGGCTAGGGTGAAGGAGGAGACACATTCACACAAAGATAGCAAAGAATGAATTTTTCTAGTGTGGAGTCATTCGAGAGTGTAGAAACAAAGAAGGAATTTATCTTGCACTTGAAAGATTTAAGGAGATATTGGATAGGGAAGAAGAAGGAATTCCATCTATAGATCAGGTAAGGGAGAAGAGAGAAAATAGGCTTACACGAGTGGGTTTCAGTATAAGGAAGCCACAGGAGAGTGACAGATCATACGAAACTTGATGTACAGGATTTGTGTATAGATATGTGGTTCACAATGTAGAAAATCATGTATATATGTGATTCACAAGAAGGTGAATCGTGTATGCCTCAAAAAGTGTTCCAAAATTAGTTGTACAATAGGTCAGACCTTGCCAGGTTATTTTGCAGTTGTATTTCTCTTAGTGGGACATTATCCCTATTATGGGAGTCCTGATTTTAGCATAATAAAATCATTCTCGACATTGGTTTTCCCTCTGAGGTTTTTCCATGGGTTTATACCCAAACATTTTGGTGTTCTTATGTGGTTGATTTGGTTTCCTTATTTTTTCTTCCACTTCATGTTTAGTTGATTACTCAGTTGTGATTTTAGTAGATAAATTGATTTTGTTTTGAGATAATTGTCGGGTGTTGAGTAGGAGAAATTTCAACATGGTATCGGAGCATACCAAGGTTTGACTTCAGGAATTTCAACATACACAAGTCTAGGTGAGACTTAGGGATTGAAGGTGAGACAATGTAGAAGGAACCTAAGAGGATTTCCTATCAAGCGTTGTCTAGGGTTAATAAGATTTTTTAGATTTGGATGGAGGGATTGGTCCTCTAGGGAGCCTCTCTAATAACTATCTAGGTGATCTCAAAGCATGGTCATTGCAAGAGGGAAGAGCCCTTAGACGTCCTATCTCAATGAAAAGGAACACAAACTTCAATGGTCAAAGGGATTAAGGCAAGAACTCTACACCTTAGTTGCCCCTCAAAGTGGAGAAAGATTCTCTTCTTTGACCTTGTACTAGCTCTATCCTCTAGAAAACTTGAAAAATATTATATCCAAACCCTTGAAAATTATCCTAAAACATCACATAAAATAGTATAGATGCACAAGAACTTTGTAGGCAATTTTTCTCATTAATATCCAACAAATGAAAATGAGAGAGGCATCCTCCTTTTACAGCTAAGAAGACTCCTTGATACAATGAGTAATATGATGTGCTAACTCAAAACCATGAGAAAAAACCATTAGCCCGAGTCAAGACCATGGGAAAAATACATCAAATGGAGACAAGTAACCCTCAAAATCCTCCAATAGATGAGCGCCCTCCAAAAAATTGTCCAATGTGTAACTAATGGTCACACGGTGAGAAAACATGGGGATAAATCAAGTGTGCCCTCCTCAAAGGTAGTCAACATCCCTCAAATCAAATGAAGAAAAGGTCAACCAAGGTCCCAATGACAAGGGTTCTCCTCCAACCAACTCCTAGAAGAAAGGAAGTGGATATTTCAACAAGTAATAACTTTCCCATGCATGTCCAAGGACGAAATTCAATGAAGTGAGGAACTGTGGAATCTTCAATCAGGGCATCAATCAAGTAAATCATTTTGTTCAATGCCACATCATATTGTAGTCAATATAAAAACATGTAACCACATCCTAGAGTCCTCAAATGCCTCAATAAACTCTCATGTGTGGTATAAGGAGGGAATAATAATGCATGTGTGTGAGTAAAGAATCCAACAAATCAATGTGTCCAACTTTGAGTGGTCCATGTGGAAAGTGTGATGACGTGACATCCCTGTCATGGATACCAAAGTAGTGACACGTATCCCAGTGTAGTACACAAATCCAAATAAAAATGGAATGGATCCCAATGTCTATAGATATGATAAAAAAATGAGTATGTGGATCCCTAGGAAACATCACAAATCCCAATGTAGTGTCATATTTATCGAGGCATGGTACACAAATCCCAATATAAGGTGCCCATTTGGAGTGATGGGTATAGCTTCTTGGAAAKCCATTAGGTGATGCACACCTAATTATTTCTCTTAGCACGACATAACAATAATGTTAACCATTATACATGTCACAAATCCTGGGACAATGAATTTTTTGCGTCCGTTTTTGGGCGGTTTTTCGACACATGGTTTTCGCCAATGGTTTTCTATTTCCAGTTAAGGAATTAGGGTTGTTGACTAATTTGAGTTATTGGATTAGGGATTTGGATGCTACGGGATCCTATGTGTATATTATATTGTAAACAATGTATGACATGATTAATATAGAATATGTTGGTTTTCTATGTTTGGGTTTCGAGGGGAAAAATCTCTGTGTAATGTGTGTATTTTCCATTTTATACTTTTTGTTCTATTATTGAAAATCTGTTTGCAGTAAATAATTGTACAAGGTTAAAATCTACAAGATCTTGTTGGGCCCTGGTTCAATCTCAATTGGAAAACATTCTGCATGGGTATTTATATTGGAATGTAGTTTTGTTTGGTGATTCTAGATCAGTGATCCGAGATTCCTTGGCTAGTATTTGGCATTGTTTGAGAGTCTCTACCTTATATATCCTTTGGAAAATTCGTTGCAAGTTTGTTTTTGATAATAAGGTTAGTTCTCAATCAACTTTTTGGAAATTATGGTGAGATGAGGTACGTATGCAACTCATTGCAAAAGGGGCATTACTGATAAGAGATAACAAATTGTTAGATCTGTCTGCTTATTCTGATTTCATAGTTGTTTTAGTATCCCTGTGGAAGAGGATATGATTGTTCATTGTATATACCCTTATGGTTTTTTCAGGTATTTTTAACTGTTGTTGTAAATAATTTTTTGTATATATAAGAAGTATCTTTACAAGAAAAATAATAATAGATACTAGTTCATTGAGTTGAGTTCTTGGTTGTCCAAACATAACATAGCAAGATGGTAGATTGTTCTTTTGTCTGGAAACAAGTCCAGAGAATGTGCATTGTTACATTAACACATTAGAGGTTGATCTATTTCTAGCAATAAAAGAAAAGGCACGTGAGTTCATCGATGGTTATTATAATTGGCCTATGGTACCAAAGAAGTAACCAAGTCTCAACAAATCCTTCATGCCCATACAGTGATCAAAGAAGCATAGTCTCATCATTGACCATATTCATAGATTCAATTTGATTAGATATCACACTACAAAGAAAACACCTTGTAGTGGAGGTTTTTACAGAGGATTTTAATGTTACAAGATTTACAACAAGATTTTCAAAAAAAACTCTGCTACAACCTCTGTTATTCATAGTATAGGTTTTAACAAATGTTCCCTATAACTAAAACAAATTGTGCGGGCAGAGGTTTTAACAGAGGTTTTTTTTTTTTCAGTACTTGTATTGGTAAACCACACCATTGCAATATTAAGCAATCGACATCAGTGCATACAAAAAAATAAAAGCATTGATGCTCTTACAATTATTACACTTTGGGTTTGCCTTTTATGTTGTGTGCAGAACTGGTGCTTTTTGGGTTTATGTATGTACCGGTCCGTATTATTTTTTGTATGCAGTGTTGGTGCCCATATAATTATTACACATTGGGCCATTTTTTTTGTTTAATGGCACACCAATGCCCGTATAATTTATACGCATCGGTTCCTTTATTACCATGTGCATCGAAGGATAGTGGAATTTTGAATATTTGAGGATAGATGTCAGCTCCATTATTTGTTACTAAGCATTGTTGTGTATATTACATGTAAAGCCCCGATGTGTATATTATTCGTAAAGAACCGATGCGTATTTTAATTATGCGCACCATAATATTTTGGAACGATAAATATAATCAATCGTACATTGTGTTACTGAAAGAAACAATGCTTTTTCACAATTTTTAGCACTAGTGCTTCAATGTAATTAATAGACACTGGTGCATATAACTCATAAAAACATATTATTTTCTATATTATGACACACACCATATATTGAGTTCAAAATAATATAGTACACCGATATGTATATATTTTAACTAATTGTTTTGTTTACAATATTTCAATTATTCATCTCAAAATCAATATTTTTTATAATAATGTTGATTTTTATATTTTTGTTATTGTGTTTTGATATAATGATTGCATTAATGTGTTATCCAATGGAGTACACCTCTTTTATGTGTAACAATGTAAATCATCCATATATTAATAATCAACAATGCAACATTTTACAACATTCGACAATGCAATAAGATAAGAAACTCATTTTATTATATATGAATAAACGGCCCATTGTCATACGAAATGGGACAACATAAAGGTCCACAATAATCAAAATGCAACTAATATGTAATTGTTACACTTATTGGTAACATGTCCTTATGCAATTGGGATAATATGTCAAGTACATTAAACAAAATCGTTGATTTTCACACACAAATATTCCAAAACATACAACTTGCAGTAACATTCAATTATATTGATTTACATTCATCACTTGAACTATTGTCATCGCTTGAGTTGCGTGCATCCTCATTTCTTCATCACTTGTAGGTGATATTGTATTTTGGTTATTTAAACTAATGTTTTCTTGATTTGCTTGTTTTTTATGTTCCACATCTTCATGTTCCATCTACAGACATAGAAATAAAGTGTAATAAGTATATTACACTTATATATAAAGTAAAATATACATGATTGAGTAAATCAAAAAGTGTACCATAGCAGTGAGTGTTTCATAAACAATACATATTATTTCGAAGCCATGTTACATGTTGTCTCTCAAACTCTCTTATGTTGGTTGCACTCCATACTTTGTTTCTTGCATGTTTAATACGTCGTGACAAATCATACTATCATTCGGGAAGCGTTGGAAATTGAAAAACATCCTAATATTTTTAATTGGGAAGGTGGCTACAAAGTAAGCCAATCCTGGAAACCCACTATTCATCATATTGATCATTGATCTTTAACCCTTCTTCTTTTTAATATTTTATTTATTAATATTAATATTAATATTAATATTAAATTTCCTCTTTCTTTTCATTTCTTGGTTTAATTTTCTTTTCTCCCCGTTGTAATATTATTCATTCCCTTTTTCTCTTTTTACTTGTTTACCCTTCTCCTCATTTTTAGCCATATTTTTCATTCCTTGGATTTACAAACTTAACAAATTATATTTCTTAAACTTTATTTTATTTAATATTTTCTTTTAATTTCGATTTTACCATTAGCATTAAATAGCTTTTATGCAACTCCTTTACTATTTTATTCATTTTTCATAACAATTGAAATTCTTTTTCCATAACAATTAAAATTAATTTTTAATCCTATAATATCCATCCAAGATCTCTTTTATATTATTGTTTCATCTTTAAGTGTTCTTGATGATGGCTGTAGTGTCCATTCGAAACATTGGACGTTTCAATATTTTATACACATATTATTTCCAGAAATCTCAAGCAACATAAAGGTTTCTTGTTGTTCCATTAATTATAAAACAACAGAATTTAAACATAGCTACTTACAATTGTTCAATTAAACCTAATACTTCAACATATACTCACAACCCATACTTAACACAATATCTGTCAATTCATTGGTTGGCTCTTCTTTGTATGTTAGCACTTGTTAGAAGAGATCTACGGATAAGTGTAAATTGATTATTTAAATATAAAGATCAAAACAAACATGAAATCTTAAGTAAGGCCGAAAATGTAAGTACTCGGAAACTTTGTGATTAATCCTTTTATTCGTCGTTGTCATTTCTTATATGTTGAATGGGTTCCATTTTTATTTTATTTTTTGCAACAAAACAATTGAAAATTAGTATTTCATGTGATAATTAAATTCAATATATTACATACCTCTTATGCACGTTATTGTTGGGATGGCTCCTCCTGAGATGCAATTATATTCATTTCTTTCACCATCTCCTTGTACACTTTTTTGGACATCCCTACCGACATGTATGGGTTTTCGCCTCGTTTGTCCCTTGGAATTTTCATAATCTTCCTAAAAAATGAAAAAAAATAAATGCAATTTAAAAAAAAAAATCAACATGAAAGTAAATATAGAAAAAAAAAAATTAATTTGGTAATTTTTGGTACATATTATAGAAAAACATATTTAGTAATAATACTTTTTAAATGATTCTTTTTTGTTATTGTAAGTTTTTTCTATTGCAAGTCTCACCGGTCTCATTAACCATTGCTTCATAAATGCTTCATGTAGTTTATGTATAACCTAATTCTTGGATTCATTGGATTGATTTTTGTATTGTAAGTGGAAAGTACATTTATATGTTCTTTCCACTATATCCCTCAAAGTTCTGTAAAACAATTTTCCCCTCTCATTAACTTCTAGCACCACTCCAGATGAACTAAGGGCCAAGTCATCATCTTTTATATCCTTCATAATTTTTGTCTTCTTAGGACGACATTTTGTTCCCTTTCTATCGGTCCTTGCACAACATTAAAAAAATGTGAAATCGAACGTTTAAGATATGTTTGTGATTAAAGTTAAGATCTTCAAGTTTTTACTTTGCATGATACACCTTAACCAATACACATCATATATATATATATATATATAACTTAAATAAATTGCCTTGTTTTTTTGTTGGGATGAGCTAACATCATGCTTGCTACAATAAGTTGTTTTCCTTGAGCTTCTATTGGCCTTTTCTAAAGAAAAAAAAAAAGACATGAATCATCCGATATAAAAATTACGATTTTTTTTTACAAAATGATGTTTCGGTGCATATAATAAAACAATATGCACTAGTGTGTTAATAATATTTATATGCACCGATATATATTAATCACGCTCTTACGAAATTGAAAATGTTTTGTTTACAAATTGCTATGTTCTGCGTTGCTAAATTGATAGAAGCATCAATGCCTAATTACTATTTATTGTGCATCGTCGAATCTACGAACACATTTAAAACATGACGCTTTTGATATTAAAATTAAAGTTATTTTCATTTTAAACTCAACAGTGTTGCTGACAGGAACATGCGCATCGATGTGTTATTCTTGTACATTGCGCACCATGAATCGTAGAGGTGTTTTTTAAAAGAAAACTGACAGAAATCAGGTTTGGGATCCAATGCAATGAGTGGTCCCATTTTAATGAATACCAAACGCCCCATATACAAGTAAAGAAACCCTATAGAAATATATTACTAAAATAAATCTCATTGTTAAATATAGAGAGGAAAAACAAGAGACACATCAACGATGCTACGACTTCCAATATCGAAGGCAACTATGAAACCCTTTTATTTTTTTCAGAATGCACTGAAAATTGCTAAAGTCAAATAGGGGAAATATTGAGATGATCAATAAAATGAAATCACATACCTAAAATTTCTCCTCTACAGATTTTTATGTGACCTATGGTGATCCCTTCCAAATTTGGCTCTTCAAAAAAATCTACCCACTCGAAAGTCTTTGTTGGTGCATCTCTCTTGCACAAATTTCCCCTTTAATTCTTGGCAAAAGAATAAAATAATGAATAGGGTTTTCATTTATAGCACATCGGTGTGGTTTTTATGTAAAAACACATTCAAAAGCAATTTAATTCAGAAAATAGAAATGCAAACATCCATATTTAAATTTTTTAGAGGTTTTTCTTTGCAAAGGTAATGTTGGAGGTCACTCTTCGGTGTCTCTCATAATTTAGTTCATCAAGGTGTCATAATATAATTAGGTGCATCATTGACTTTTAAAATTCATTCGAAATTCTATTTGAAGTTGGATTATTCGATGTTTCCCAAAATTTCTTTTAAGAATTTATTCACGTATTGATGATAATTTTGGCTCAAATGCAGGAAAACAAAGTTTTTAATATCAAATGGCCAATTCTTCATATTCTAGCTCATTCCATCTTGTTGCAAGTTCTTCAAGTTCTCCCTCGTTGATTGCAGTAAGTCTAGATTTTATTTATAATTCATTCATCACATTGAATTTATGTTATGTATGCACATGAATTTGAATAATTGTTCATTGAATTTTACAAGATCATGATTTAGGATCGAGTTTGGATGCACAATATATTTTTCCAGTCCAAAAATGCCTCAAGCTCTTATCACGACAAAGATATTGTTAGCTCTTATAGTTTTCTCTTGACTACAATATAGCAAAGACTAGGCACCTCAAAGATAATAGTTTGTATTTTGGTTGGTGGATCAAGTTAACTAGGATTGGAATATCAAAATCAAGGACAACTCTCAGAATCATCTACTACATCCCATGGATTGAAGGCAAATGAACTCAATATTCAGACACTTCGGATCAAATAAGTGAAAGAAGGAAGAAGGGAGAAGCATAGATATAAATGTTGATATTCTAGTAGCTACATGAGGTATTTACCTCCATGTGTAACCATGATGAGAATAGAATATTCCAGGAAGTAAGAAGAAACCCTAAAGCACCAAACCTAACCCTAGAAGACAAGTCGGCTCAAGGAAATAATTAATATTAAGTATTTAGCATCCAGAATGAGAAGTCGGTCCAGAAAGCTCAGGAAAAAAATATAAATACAAGTAGCCAGACCTCATTTTGTACTAGACAACTCAAAATTTCAGCTGGGAAGAGGTGCGCACTTCAAAAACTGGGCAAGTGCGCAAATCTGGGGAGTAGTTGCAGCCGACAATAGCAACAATCTGTATTTCTAGTTTAGGATTGACTTTCTAATGGTTATGGTTGTACTTTCTGATCAGTCCTGGTTATCTTTATGCATTAGTTGTGGTTGGCTATGGGTTTTCTTCCGAAATCATTCTTTGTCAAGGTTAACGTGCTCAGGGGTGGCTTCGGCCTATGGTTGGGTGGAAATATTGTTATATTGTCTATGGTTAAATGAGCACGTCCATTACTTTCTAACAGGTTATGGGCCCACACTATCTTCGGACAGTCTAACCGTTGGAAGATATATTGGGAGGATTTGCTCTATTGTAGTTGCAGTTGTAGCCAGTTTTTGTTGCAGCAACGAAACCCTAACCCTCTTGTTGAGGCACCTTAAGTAAAGAGATTGACCTAATTTCTAGATAGCCTAGTGCACCCTATCCTAGTGCACCTCCTGGTATTCTCAGCAAGCCAAGACGTCAAGTTTGAGTTTTTGGTCAAAATCAAAGGTTGACCATGTCAAAGCAGTTATGACTTACTCTATGAAGTCAGAAAACAATTTAGAAGGGGATTCTAACTTCATAGCATGGAAGATAAGGATTGAACTCGTCCTTGCTAAGAATAAATTGTTGGATATCGTGAAAGGAAAGATTGTGGAACCACAGTTCGAAGAAGGAAAAGATAAGGAACCTCAGAACGTTGCAGTTATGGAGAAGTTCAAATACAATGACATAAATTCCATGAGTATCATAGTGGACTCTATAAAAGACCACTTGATACCCTACATCTCCCATATTGACTCATCTAAGAAGATGTATGATTCCCTAACAAACCTCTTCTCAGTTAGAAACATTGGACAAGTAATGAGTCTGAAGAATGAGCTCTATAACATGAAAATGAATTATGATGACAGCATAACATCATACATTGTGAGAATATCTCAGTTAAGAGATCAACTATAAGCTATTGAAGAGATCATTTCAGAGAAGGAACTGGTAAATATAGTACTCAATGGTCTTCCCAATACATGGGATGCATTTTCCGCAAGCATGAACATAAAAAAGGACTATCCCACATTTGAAGAACTTTGGACGTGTTGTGCACAAGAAGAATCAAGGATTAGTGTAAAAGAAAAACCCTAAAAGAAATACGATGATCAAGTCTTCACAGCAAGGTTCAAGAATTTCAGGAATAAAAAGAAGTTTGGCTCCAGGAAGAAAACAAATCAAGAGAAAGATATGTCAAAAATACAATGCTTCAATTGTTGAAAATATGGTCACTACAAGAATCATTGTCCTGAGTTAAAGAAAAGGAAGGAAACACACGAAGCATCAGTTTTCGAAGAAAGGAAACCCTCAAAGAAGGCCAAGCAGGAAAAAATAAACTTCTTCTTCTAATACCAGGTAACAATATTCTTTATAATTCTTGTACATACCATGTTTACATAGTTTCTATACATATCTTGCATATCTATTTCTTAGAAGATAATATGTTCAAAGAGAAACAATACCTATGGAATAACAACTTTAGAAGATAAGATGTCTGGAAGAGAAAAAATACCTATGGAATAACAACAAGATAAGGATTGCTATCAATGACTACAAGTCAAGCAGCACATTACGAATAGATGAAGCATTGACAACCCCCGTAATAATTCATGGAAACCTATTAACATAAGTAACAGTAAGATGTTTCCAAATCGAATCAAACTTTAAAGAAATTCGGAAGAAGTAAAAACAAAGAAGCCCAAATCAGAAGAGGAAATTAGAAAAGACTTCTGTGACACTTGCGAAGATAATAAGGATGCAGAGAAAAGCATGGACTCTCTTAGATGGAGGAGCCGATTATATAATCTCCAAAATAAGAGCATGCATGAAGAGGTGATTAGGAAGAATCTAATCCTAAATAATATGATCCATTGAGGATTATGAAGTATATATCCATGTTCCCACTGAAAGTAGAAAATGGTGAAAAGCAACACATGTTTGGTTTGACTTTAGAAGAAGTTTTTCTTTGAAAAGAAGCCTGAAGTATCCCTGGTTATCCATCCACATCCATGATCCTATCATGAAAGGAATAAGTCAATCTCTGTAAGAATCTATAGAAACCTGTATGACCCAAGATTAAAGAGGAACATGAAGAATAAAGATGGGAGATTCCAGTAAGAAACAAAAAGCCGCAATAACCACTAATATATCAAGAATCACAAGACCACAAAATTTTGGTCCGAACCCACTAAGAACAATCAAGCAAAAGAAATGAAGTTGCGGGATAAGAAAATGCACGGAAGACTTATGGAATAGAAGCATTGTGATCCAAATTCAGCTGTTCTCCCAGATGGAGGGAGAAGACTATGACGATAGCTTGTTCCGCAGAACTGCATATACTCCCACCTGCTTCATTATATCTCCTACATTATCCATGGGTTGGATTTTACATCGATGATCGTAAGGATTTTCCTCATTGCAGCAATTGAACAAAGAAGTTGCAGGAAGAGAAACCTCGTTCTGAGGTATACAAGAAAGAGACCCTTGCATGCATATGGAAGAAATATCTATGGATTCAAAACAACTTGGTGCAAAGTCTCTCATATATGTGAAACTTCATAACAGATATTGTATCGTAATCGGTTACTCGAAGTCCAAGATGATGGATTGAGGAACTACGACAAACTCCGTCATTATAAATGTACAAGTGCCACTTAGATATGTTCCAGTTTGAGTCTTGCCACAATGTCATGAGCTAGAAGGAAACAAAGAGTTGAATCCAACCATGATATAAATCAGAAAGATCGTGAGTTATATGAAGCCTTCATAGAAAACCAAAGGTTCCGTGAAGATAGAAGTACATCGAGATCAAGCATCACATTCTCCGCGATGAAGTAGTGATTTCTCCAACATATCTCCACAAATGAGCAAATAACATATATTCAGAAAGCCTTTGTCCAAGATGAAAATTCCATGTACCTCAAGAAACAAGATGGAGCCTCAGGAGACGACTTCCTTATTGAAAGGAGACGATATGACTCTCTGTTTTTGAGGGAGCATTGATGTGTTATTGATTTGAGGGATACCATTCTTCGTCTTCGAAATGGTCCAGTAGAGCGCCTTTCCACCGAAGTGGTTTGAGATTGATTTACCATTTTCCAGCTTTGGAAAATGGTCCAGATCGACGGTCATTTAGTAATATTGTTGATGTACCATAGAAAACGATTACCCTTGTGGTCATTGTGGGGAAATGGTCTAGGACATTATTTCTTCTTGAAAGTCACTCCTGATGGCCGGTGAATGGTTCACTCTGATCGGGCGTATCATTCTTCAAAGTTCACAGCCAGGATAAGTTTCAAAGAATGGTCCTCGAGGTTGGTGATAGCTGGCCTCTTAGGAGTTGTTCCAGATACTATTCCCTATGGAAGACTCATTTCTAGGTTGCACTTTTGTTTAGTGTCAGAGGAATGGTCGAAAGTTAGGTGAATGGTCCAGTTCAACAATCAGTGATATGTATTCCTAGGGTAGACTTCCAGATTCTTTCCGTTGCACTTTGTTAGGAAATGGCCGAAAGTTAGGTGAATGGTCTAGGGCTCCAAATCGTGACACTATTCTTCATGCTTTGAGAAGAATAGTCCAAAACTTTGTCGATGTTTTCATTTTTGAGGTAGATTCTCTTCCGGTGATATCACAGATGTGAGTGAGGAATGGCCCATATGACTCGGGCTTTATATCATGATATTGTTTTTTTGTGCGCATTGATATCAAATGATATGATTCTATGGAGATTGTATGTTCATGGATAGTAGATGTATGCTATCATGGTGGATGTGTTCCAATCGTTGTGACTATGTGTCACTTATTAAGTACTTAGTGTTGCTTGGTGTGGTAGTGTACCAATCGGATTGTAGCTAGGTACTACTATGGATGGACACGGTTGTTCTATTGAATGACATTGTTCTAATTCCATGGAGACTATCGAGGTTGAAAATGACTATCATCTAGGATAGATGGTCAAGCATCGATGATTTATTACTTATTCTTCTAGACCATGTCCGATTTTAGAAGATATCCTTGTAGCCCATGGCTGGCTTCCAACATCCGGCAGAAATAATTATTCTTCTAGAACACATGCCCAGATTAGAAGAATGGTTCATATATCACTATGTGGAGCAAGTGACTTCTCGGCATCATGCCCCATTATCTCGATGGGAGTATGGCTCGAGACGATGTAGTTGATGTTGCCAGATGATGATTATTAGTGATGATGGTGCTCATGATCTAATCATGAGATAGCATGTATGCATGGTGATGATGCTACCGGTTGAATGGTATGTTTGTGCTCAAGACCATTGCCTTTCATACATCCCTAGCCGGAGGAGGTTGATATTCGCAGTCAGCGGAGGTATTTACCTCAAGACGGTAACCCCCGGTATTTGAGAATAGAATATTCTAGGAAGTAAGAAGAAACCCTAAAGCTATCAAAACTACCTAGAATACAATTTGGCCTAAGGAAATAATTATTATTGGCATTTAGCATTCAGAATTATAGCGGACCCATACACCGTGAAAATAGTATAACATTAAGTAGCCTAATTTTCATTTTGCAATTGCAGAACTCAATTTCAGCCGGAAATGAGGTGTAATCACGTAAAACTAGGAAAGGCACAAATGATGGGGAGCAAAATGAGCCGGTTACAACCTGCTGCAACTCAGATTTCTAGTTTAGGCTCGACTTTATATTGGTTATGGTTGTACTTTCATCGCCTTGGCTTTTATGCATTAGCGGGTTGGCCATTGGTTTGTTTCCTAATCATTCTTTGTCAAGGCGTTAAGGTGCTCCTGGCATTTGCCCATGGTTGGGTGACAATAATATTATATTGTCTATGGTTAAACGAGCATATCCACTTTTCTAACAATAAATATATCAATCTCACAAGTTGTTTAATTAATACATTCACAAGGATGAATATTTAGTAACCATAAATGATTTCCAATTATGAACAAAAATACTTAAATGAAACTTATGAAATATAGACAATCACAACAAGGCTTCAATGTTCAAGAATCTATAAATCATAGACCATCAATGTATGTTACATCAACAATCATCTCATTCAAATAAGAAGAAAAGGGTGCGACAATACAAAGAGACACAATATGATATTGAACTCACAAGAATTCTTCAGTAATGAGACATACACATTAAGTCTACAGTTATGAATACAAGAATATATCTTTACAACTAGCTTCCAAATCCTTGAACTGAACCCCCCTTTCATCTACATTAAAAATCCTAGAATTTATAACCATTTGCAATATCTGGGTTGTTATCAAATTTAGGGAATAAAATCTATCAATAAACAAAAAATAAATATGGAATCTCTTATTTAGCAAGAGATATGAGCTACCCGACCTTCTTCCTTCTAATCTGAAATTGTTGGAGTGAATTCTTGGAAATATGTGAAATTTAGAAGAAGAAGAAAATTATTTCAAATATCCACCCAGAGATCACAAACCATTCCTTATTTTGAGAAAATTCCTTTCAAGCATCTAATTGCTATGGAAAACCCATACTTTATATTTTCTTTTAAATTCCTCAAGCCATTTGGTCAAAGTCGATCGAAGTTACTTAAAATACCACATATAAAAATTCTATAGCATTTGAATTTTCATGTATGGAGGTCGCTACCGAAAATATGGAAATGTTGGAGTTGCTTCCTTGAAATTATGCCACGTGATAGATGACTTCCTCAGCTAATGCCTCGAGATATGGGATCTAAAGTTGACTGTGGATAAGATGATGAGGCTAGTATTCACATTAATGTGTTAGTTATTCATTTATCCAAAAATTGAGGAATACTTTTGTTGACCAAAATTAACCACCTACTTTTCCACCTATCTTATCTTAATATTGAATTGTCTTGAATGTTTAAACTCTATATCCAAATCTGAAATATCTTTTGACTGCAAATCAATCTTATTACACACAACGATGAGACTTGTTTGCAAACAGGGTTTTTATGCTATGAAACAGTGAGACCCGTTGTGCAATGGTGTGGCCACAAGACCATGAGACATCCAAGAAACAAAACAACTCTTGAAATGAAACCAAAATGACGTTGAAACCCTTTCACTTTGGCGCTTAGATGGGGTAATTGACATTGGGTCTCGGTGCTTGGCATATAGCTTACACTTGGATGATCTCATGAGATGCTTGTGTTGGTTCTTAGATGATATTTCAATGCTTGTTTGACACATGAGTGCTACTCTGTCTCTTGACGTTTAATTCATGTTGGCACTAGAGCAAGGCCCCTTTTATTGTGTAATGGGAAAAATCCCATATGTGCATGGTGTAATCAACGGTTACGCTTGATAAAGACAAGCATACCTCCAATAGATCGATGCATTGAGCAAAACTTATGTAAGCCTCTCTCCTTGGCGCTCCATGTGTCGGCGCTTTCTTGATGCCTTGGATCTTGGTTGTAATTTTGGTAGCTTGTTGGTCGAATTTGGTGGCATGTGGCTTGATGCAAATTGGAGATTGGGCTTACAACCCACTATTTTTTATAAAATAACAATACCTATGCATAAATTGAATTTCAAAACTCGACACTTTAGTAAACATTACTAAAACCAAGAATTTCCCACATCAGATTCATTTGGTATAGCATGAGGGGTTTAGCCACGGGAATTAAACTTCATGTAGTGACTTTTGAATTTTTGCATCAACCACCACTACTGGATGTTCAATACCTCATCAAAGAAAAAACCCTTTGAATCTACACTTAATTTCTAGAAGACCAAAACTTTCTCACCACACTAACAAATAAAATATTGATAATGTAAGAAAATTAGGTACTAAAGATACTACAAAATTGCACTAGAAGACTACCTGAAATTAGGTATTGAAGCAGAGCATATTGCAAGCAGATGTTTGATGAAAATGGGCAACTACTTTACCCTACCAATTGTAACATTCCATCTTATAGCAACTATCTTAGATCAATTGTATCACTCCGTGAACTGGATCTTTTTTATGACACCTCGGTAGTATGTGGTTGTTCAAAATGTAAAGGGTTGAAGGAGAACCCTCGACATGTCACATTGTCCCATTATATTAATGATCAAAAACTCAAAGTTGACATCCTAATACCTCCCACTGCGGTCGAGAATCCAATAGATGATATAGAAAAGACACATAGGAACACTTCCATATGCTCATTTTTTGAAAATTTGGAAGCCAAATCAACTGAGTTTCATCCTAAATTAACCAACCATCTCCTTTTGTTGAGTCAACGAAGATTTCTAGTGATCCAAAGTACAATATCAATACTACCCAAAACATCTCTACTAGGAGATCCAAAAAGTTGTATGAGTTGAGCGTAAAAATGTCCAAGTACACACCAAACTTTATTAAATTGTTGGAAGGTAGTGATGACTTGCCGATTCCTATCCATAGGCAAAGCAAATACCAAACCTATCACAACCAAGCTTTGTATGGTGTTTGGTCGTCTTCCATACCTATGCCCGATGTTGGAACCAAATTCTCTTTTGTGGCAAGAGTTATATGATTGTCAAGTCTAAAATAGATGTTGCAAATATTGATTTGTTCATCCTTTCACTTGTATTTGTTCCTCCCAAATAATTAGTAGAACTTATGTCATCTTGTGGTCCTCTTTATAGTCATTCCAATTACTTGAATATTGTTAAATACAAACATAACATTTTCATGTATAGTATGTGCATGAATGGTTATGCTTATGGAAAATTTAACAGGAAAAACCTCTTATATATCAATGGTCATCCATGAACTCATGGTCCTCAATATTTAGTGCAAATTGTTCTTTTGAGGAACACTTCAATGACAAATAGTTCTTTATGAAAAGGAAGGCATCTAGATTTGTTGTTGTGCATGCAATACATAACTTGTCTCTTGGTGATGAGTTGTTAATAAACTATAACTTTCGTAGACCACCAACCACTTTTCAAAAATGCCTTGCATTGGGTCTACCTTTAGATGCCCCCTTGGGGCGTAAGAAAAACATGATTGAGTAATTGTATTTTTTTTATTTTCAATGGAACTAACGTAAATGTATTGCTTAATTTGACATTTGTTTTATAATGTGGTTGGTTGCATGTTTATTATTGGCAAAAAAAAATCCATGCTTCTAATAAATGTTTGGTGTAATGTTTGAACATGCTAAATACATTGTGTTACTAATATTATTGATGTAATGTTCAATATTTTTACAATTAGCATTCTAAGGTCGAGCGACCTATCTACCATCTACCGTTGCACCCCACTATGATTTCAAATCAAGAGCTTTCTATTAAACAAGAATAGCTTGGAGATGAAGTTACCAAGAATGGTTAAATCAACCACCTATTCAATTCCCACTATGTCCTGAGTCACCAATTCAAAATATCTAGAGTAACATTATTTATTCACATGTTGTGGATGAAGGAAATGATATAGAGGTTGGTATGGATGATTTCTTATGGGATACCCAAGCCATGGAGGGAATGTTGTTACATGCATTCCAAAAAAATGAACTAGGGGATGATGTTGATATCGTCGATACCTTCTTTGAAAGCCTGAACTCTGCTTCCACCACACCTCTCTTTGGATAAGGTTCAATGTCTACCCAACTCGGGACAACAATGTTACTGTACAATTTGAAAGCAATGTATGGTAGGTCATATGTGTGTTTCTCGATGCTTTTGAGGTAACTAATTGTTAAGTCACCTATTTTTTTAAGGAATATTGTCACACAATGAAGAAAGAAAATGGTTGATTTTATGCATACTTAATTACAGTGTACATTTATATTGCCCACTAACTGAAAGTTACTCAAAGACAAGGTACTTTCGAGGGATAATGTCTTTCCCGATAGTTGTGCAAAGGCAAAGAAAATGTTGAAAAAGTTGGGTGTTGAGTACATATCATACCACACATGTTTGAATGATTGTATTCTATACATAGATGAATATGCAAACAAAGAGATATGTCTAGAATGTGGGCATGACAAGTACCATAAATCAAAAAACAAGGGTAAGGCACATGGTCCTCCTCATAATATATTGAGGCACATGCCTAAAATTCCAAGGATTCAAAGGCTCTTTTGTTGCAAACAATTAGTCGTGTTGCAGGGGTGGCATGTCTCAAATAGAAATGAGGCCAGGAGTTATGTGAATTCTAGTAGATTCAATAGCCATGAATCATATAGAGGATACATGACCCAATAAATTCAAGGATGGTGTATGAAGCCTACGATTGAGCATAGCCATGGATGGAGTTAACTCGTATTCTCTCCAAAACACCAACTATTTTGTTTGGCCAGTGGTAGTGATCAATAACAATATCGCCCCATGGTTTTCCATGAAGAATGATCATCTTATGTTGGATCTTATAGTCCTGGGTAGAAGAGAAGTGAAGAGAATGGATGTCTACCACCAATCATTGATCGATGAATTTAAGCAATTATGGGAAGGGATACATGTGTATTGTAATGGACTAAATTCTAATTCAACTAAATGCATAAATAGAAATTTGCAACCATTGACTGAATCAAATTAAAAATACATTAATCACGATTACATAATTCATAAGAAAGAGCTAATTGTGAGAAACTTACATGAGAGATGAAGGAATCAACTTATTTACAATGCCTTGAAGGTTGAGTCGTTGCACTCTAAACTTTGATCCAGCATGCCGCAACAAAGTGTGGGGGATGGCTCTCATCCCAACCAACCCTTCATTCATCATGACTAAGATCCCCGAGCCCTCAATCAACTACCTATGCCAGCTTCCAAGCCTTTTCCTCAAATTACCAAAGAAAAAGATGTCAAACTTTCTTCTGCACCTTCATTATATAGAATTATTCTTACCCATTCATGCAATAAGTTCCATTCATAAGTTACACTTGTCATTAAATAATTAATCATGCATTTTTTATCCTTTTCTTAATTTAGCTTCCCATAACTTTATATTTTCTTATTTTTCTCTTTATTCTATTAATAAAGTAATTCCTTTTATTTTATTTTTTAGTATTTCACTTTATTTATTATTTCTTTTACTTTCTATTTTATACCATTTAAATATTTATTTATTATTATTACTTATTTAATAATGTGGGGCATTACATACTCCCCCTTCAAGAAACTTGATCCTAAATTTAACGTTAATTATGTTACTTATAGGTTTTTTTAATTTTATCCCCATATAATCCACAACACCTTCTACTGGACTATTATAAAGCCACCCAGGTGACCGCAACAAACATCAAAAGTCCACATCATAACACCGGAGAAGCATGAGTACTCTCTATCTTTTCTTATCGACTTTCGAAACCAGGATTCAAACCTCCCAATCTATTTGAAGTCCTAGGGCTTCAGACCTCATCTGCCCAAGTAGGCCTCTAGATCAATACTGACGTGCATCGATCATCTAGATCAATACTCATGTACACCAAACATCGGGATCAATACTCATGTACACCAGGGATCTTGAAAGTCTGACCTAAACTCTCTCCAAAACTACCAGGGACAAGCCCCAGGCATCGAATTCCAATCCCACAACACCACTAGCGAGCAACACTCTAGCCCTTATTCGAGACTTCGACATCACAACTCCAATATCAAGCACTATGGCCTTCTTAAGATGGTCCCATTTCCCATCAGGAATTATACTAGGAAAAATAATCACTGGAATAGGTTGGTTGGTTGAGCTTGTCCCCAACCCATAAGGTGTTACTTTGTAGATAATCTCCTTCGTAGGTATGATCTCCTATGAGATCATAAAAAAAAATGGCCCTCTTGGCCCACTAGTGGATAACCTGACAATCACCACCTCACAACATGCAATCTATGCATTAGTTATAATCATGATATCAACATCTCATAGGAAGGATCCACATGCTAAATTCCACATGTCATCATGAGAATACAACATCATTGTCATCACCACATGCTCACACATGTCATCATAAACCATATTATCATAAAATATTTCCATACAATTACATCATGTCATCACATCATGAGATATTATCTTAAGAAATATAATCTCAACACATGTTTATCAAAGACATAGTCTTTCATCAACATAATTAAATGGAATTACATGTAACATAACATAACATTGTATGCAAATACCACATGGTTCTTAAGATAGTATAACATCATGAATATGGTAATTATCTCAACACATAATGCATGCAAAGTAACAAAACATTATCGACATTCTTATCATGATTCAACAACAAAATCAAGCCACTAGCATTGCATATATATATACAAGGAATAACAACTATCACATCTAACGCAAGAAAAAAAAATCCATCCAGCACATGGATCTACTTGGTTAAGTTTGTCATCCCAGACTAACCATACAAAGGATGATCATTACTATGAGTGCCATGTGATCATCTAGATACCAATCATTTTCTTATTATCAATTCTTCTGACAATAAGAAGGTTGACAATTTATGTGATATGTATAGTCACCATATTAGTGTGCTAAAGTTCTCATATATTTTCCTCGTTTAAATACACTGTTGACTTTCACATAAACCCCATCATCTAGAGCCACCATCTCTAGTAATGTATTCTTTCCCGCCTAGGGAAATTCGGTGAAATTAGGTCATCGATTTATTATTGGCCTTACTAGCATGCCATAATTTGTTGATTTTTCAAATTCTCAATTTTGTATATCTTTTGATCATTATCTAAGGTTCATACATCACTTTACATATTTTTCTTATTCACTCTAGGATCACTATACACAATAGCATGTAAAGTTTAGGTCATCATTATTTACGTTGTTGTCATGCTTAATGCACATACATGAAGGAATGGTTAAGCCTTGGTGACTTATTCATCACCTAGTAGTAATTATCATTGTTCACCCTTAGAAGAATTACCTCATCTAATCCAATACATAACCAGTCATTGGAATACAAGTTTCCTACTCTTCATGTTAGGTGTTTTCTCATTAGTCTCTAATACTCGACCAATCACATAGTCCATTTCCTTTGTCAAAAGTAAATAGTTGTTAACTTTGAATATTTAAACTTGTTTCCCAGTCTATCACTTGTCATCCCTCACCAATTACAAGTGTTCCAGTCCATAACATCTTATCTTGACACTTTAAAATTATATAGGTCATCATTATGACCCTTATCAATCAGCCTTGATTATCATTCATGTTGCTCAATCCACTCAACAATATCCTTAAGAGAGATTTCCACTTGGGTGAGACACCCTTACATAAATCTTCCTTAGGTTTTATTTTGTTTTCATAGTTCCCTTAGCACTTCAATGTTATCCATTAGATATACTCTTCAAGGGAGTCATATAAGCTTTAATTAACCACTTTAATATTAACAATTCAATATTGTTGTTATTCAAATTGAATGCCATGCTCAACTATAATTAATCTTTGGTTGGCTAGAATATCATTGTCTTTATGCTAAGGTGTTTTACCCCTTCCTACTTGCAGAATTTTCATAATTTTCAATTGGTCTACTTCATTCCCTGCATATAGACACTCATGGGCTTANCCATGCTCAACTATAATTAATCTTTGGTTGGCTAGAATATCATTGTCTTTATGCTAAGGTGTTTTACCCCTTCCTACTTGCAGAATTTTCATAATTTTCAATTGGTCTACTTCATTCCCTGCATATAGACACTCATGGGCTTATTATTTACAGTTCCTAAAAATGACCTTCATCATTATCATGCTCATTTAACTTGATTGGAAAACATCATCCTCGTGTAGACCTTATAGTGGTCTTTATCATGTTCTTATATGGAAATAATTATGTAATTCCACCACCATTTTCCCCAGGGTTATTCATTCATGGGATACCTTAAGAGTGTTATGGTATTTAATCATGATTAATACCCAAATCTAAAAGTCTTCCATCATGTTCTAAGATATGTTATTACTTCTTATTGATTTCGTATACTCTTTTTTATTCATCTTATCCTCCCAATTTGGTTTATGGTTCCAAGGACTACCATTCAAGAAGGTTTGCAAGTTCATCATTTGCCCTTTCTCCATAGGTAACTTTATCAAAGATATATCACTAACATCGGGGATCAAACGTAAAAACTTTGAACAATTTTTTTAAAACCCTTGTCTCTTTGTACTTACTTTTCCATCTTCTCACTCTAATAATAGGTTTACTACCCTTCCAAGGTAGTTGCATACTATCTTAAGATATATACACATTGCTTCTAGTTTTGATTTCATTTGAAATGTACTTTCGTGGAATTGTACTACTATTCTCTCAATTGATCAATTCATTGTGTTACCTTT
>SNQJ01S0030510.1:61747-90644 GCA_010110895.2 Picea sitchensis | reverse complement strand
AGGGTGGGTGTATGTAACAACCCTAGTTGAACAAATGTGAAGGATTATTAAGTAAAAAATAATTAAGGGATTAATTGTCTTAATATGGTATTAATTAAACAGGATAGGTATAATAAAACTAATTAAATAATTATTGATTAATTAATGGTTGCAATTTGATTAATTAAACTACCTATTACATTTAAAAACATATGTATTAAATTTAATAAATTAATAAGTTATATAGTTAAATTGAAAGGTTACATACACAACAAGGGATAACTTATTAATTGCGGGAGGATAAGATATTAAATAAAGGGGATAAGGGGCATTAACGGGAAATGATAAGGAGGAATAAATGAGTTAGGTAGGGAGTAAATGAGGTGGGGAAGTCGGTGAAAGGGGGATACGGAAGGGAAGGAGGTGGACGGGAGGTGATTCGACGGAGGTTGGGGGATGAATTTTGGGGAGCTCTGGATTTGCAGAGAGAAGTGAAATTATGGAGTAGGATTGTATCAGTGCACTGGATTTGCTGGAGGTTTTGGGTACGGGGGCCAGGATATCCTTATGATATCCTAGAGCTAGGGAGTTACCTAGTTGGCAGGGAGGAACTAGGTTTTGGGCAGTGTTTTGCAGAAGCGGTCAAGGAGGCAAGCGGTGGACAAACGAAGCATTATTAGCATCAGGTTCAGGTATTATTTCAAATTATGCATTGTTTTAATCTCTTATAAAATTTTATTATAATTGATAAATTTGTAGGCGAATGTGCTAAATTATAGAAATTTCTTGAATTTTACTATTATGTTGTAAATTAAATGGTTGTTTATTTAATTCGGCCCCTACATTCTTAACACAATAGGATATTACTTCTTGCTGATCTGTTGTAATGATGTCAACATGTGGAGTAGATGCAAGAAATGTATATGAGATTCCTCCCCCCAAGAATTTGTGCTAGCTACAAATCCTTCCGGGCAATGCCAATTTCTTATGTCGCTTTGTTCTCGATTATGAAATGCTCTCCCATGGCTTGTTGCACTTACTACACCATGATATCCCATTCAGATGGGATCAACATGCCCAAGAATATTTCAATTCGTTGAAAGACGTGCTCAATAAATACCCCTTGATCAGTCCCTCAGACTTTGACATGGATTATATATTGTAACTGTCAACCTCAGAGGTGTCAGTATTAGGATTTCTTGTCCAGGTAGGTGATGATGGGTGCAAGCATGTCATTTACTAAATCATCAAAAACATTTCATGACCACCTTTGAAATAAAATCACGAATAGAAATTGCCCTGGGCAGCTGTTTTCACAGTCGAAAAAATGCAACATTATCTCTTGCTTCAAACCAAAAAAGTTATGGAAGATTCCAATCCCATGTATTACTTACTTAATCTGTGCGAAATTAATGGAAAATTTTCCCGATGGATTGTAATCCTTCAAGAATAAAATCTGGAGTTCACAATTCCTAAAAGAAAAAGGTCCCTTGTTATCACAGAGCTGATTGTCGACCTCCCAATAGGTTCCAAAGACACCCTTGTCAATGAGTACATCCCAGATGAACATTTTTTCTTCATTTCTTCTGATGATCCATGGTACAGAGACATCCTCATGTGCCTCCAGACACAAAAATTTGTTCCTCATCTCTCTTGAGATGATCAACGACATATCTGCCATCAATCCCCTTGATGTCTCATCATCATAGATGCTATTTACTGCAAGGGGGGAAAAACCATACTCCATTTCTTCCTCACCATATAAGAAGCATAAAGAGTATTGAATGATTTCCATAGTGGGGTTGTGGAGGACACCTCTCATGTATGTTGACTACACATAAAGTGGTTAGGGTTGGTTATTTATGTCCCACTCTATTTCACGAATACATCCACACAGTTAAGCACTATGAAAAATTTCAATTATAAATGCATAAATCCTGAGCATAAAAAACTCCCCTACATCTTGTTATCACCACCAATTCCTTTTGCAACTGGGGTATTTATTTTATGACCTGCAACCCCCATCCAACAATGGGCACAAATACATCATAGTCACATTCAACTACTTCACCAAATGGATTGAAGCTATTCCTGTGTTCAACAACAGGACTGATACTCCAACACAATTATTCTTTAACCATGTCATCACTTTCTTTGGATTACCCATGCATCTTGTGTCAAACCATGGAAAAAACTTTGAGAACGAAGTATTTAATGCGTTATCCTCCAAGCTAGGATTTACTAATGAATTCAATTCACCCTACTACCCATAGTCCAATGGTTAAGTTGAGGTAGTTAACAAAGTCCTCAAAACCATGTTATAGAGAACCGTGGACAAGCACAAAACCAATTGGAATCACATGCTATTTTCAACATTGTGGGCCTATCACATGGTAGTCAAAACCACCACCAAATTTACACCATTCCACCTTGTTCATGGGGTCAAAGTTGTTCTTCCCATTGAGTTCAAAATTCCCACATTATGCACTGCAATTGAATGATTTCCCAACACCACTCTCATGGAGAAATGATTTCTTACACTGGAATCCCTTGACGAGGATTAGTGATCCTCTCTGCAGAATAATGAGGTAGCCAAGAAACATTCAAAAATAGTTTTTTATCGCCAATTCAACCTTCTCTCATTTAACAAAGGTGATTTAGTGTTGGCCTATGTCATCACCCATGATACCTTAGGCCACAATAAGTTTGAGTCCCTCTGGTGGGGCCCATTTATTGTTCGAAATTGCCTCACAAAAGGACCCTACATCCTAGCCTACATGAAAAGCCATACCCTCAAAGACCCGATCAAATGATTATTCCTGAAGAAATTCTACCCCTAATATAGCCACTCTACCTTAGGTTTCTTCATGTTTTTAGTGTTTTAAATATTTTTTCAAACCATCCAAGTCATATGTCTAATATTTTTTCCTTGTTTTAACAAATGAATCATCCATCAAATTACCACATTGGGTACATCGATGGTGCTACTCGATGGACTCAGAATATTTCTTTGACAACTTGGGCCATTTACACCCCTACGCATGTGTTTCTCCACTCCAATGGTATATTCCTTGGACTTGCCACCAAAAACCAAGCTGAGTATGCCACCATGATTGGACTCCTCACAAATTCCAATCATGTTCATATTCACCACCTTAGCATCCTCTTATATTCTCATCTTGTTTTTCTACTACTAAACAATGTGTATCTTGTACATGATCCATGCCTCTTTCGAAAATACTTGCAAGTTAGATTGTTATCATAGAATTTTGAATCCATCATATTTACACATGTTCCTAGAAATTTAAATCAAGTTGCAGATCACATGGCTAATCAGGTCCTAGATTGGCATTTATCACATCAAACACAACATTTTATCATAATTCATCTCATCCATCACAGGGTCAACATAAGAAACAACAAACCATCACATTATACATATGCACAATATCACAAAAACAATTGAAACATCCTAAAATATATATCTCATATATATATGATGCCATAATGTTTCACAAAAAATATGATGAAAATTATCCGCCATCCACCTATAGTTGGGCCCAATTCTCATAAAATTACTAAGTTTCCAAAATGGGGGTCAATATCCCTATACATAAAAAGTAAAATAACATGGTCCACACCCATACATAACATTCAACACCTAGGGTGCTCCTAAATCTAAGAACTCTCCCATAGGAGGGTCTTTTGGTGGTCCCTCCCCAACTGGGAGCACCCCTCCTCTAGAAGGTAAGTGTCCGGTCACCACCGTGCTGGCCACAAGAACATGACGCACCAAAGCTCGCCACTCAGGCCTCCCCCCCAACACTGCTCTAGGACCTCATCGTCCTAGATGTGAGGCCAAAATACCTCAGTAAAACCCCATAATACTTGGTCCAACCTCTATCGTAACTCATCCATATAACATATCAAATATGTAGCAACATCTCTATCTAGAGAATGAGACAAACCCACCCCAATATCATCATAGCAATGATTTCTGCTAGCCCTCACCTCATCATCCTGCGCCTCTCGTGCCTTAACACAAGAAAAATTCACCTTATGGCCCCTCGACCCCATATATAAACATAAATGCATAAGCATTCCATTAGTACTACGCATATAAATCAAATAAAAAATAAATCAAAATACAACAACGTGTATACAAAGTTTCACCTTGATGGTCCCACACCTCCCCAAGAGGAAAAACCATGTTTGGATCTTGTCGATAGTCCAGACCAATATATGGATACTCTAGGATGATTTTTGGCAACAACCTCTAGATATACACAAAGTCTAGAGTAAATTAATGTCCTGTCTCCCCACCTCTGTGGCGAGCCAAGATAAGCTCCCACCGTATCAACCATGACTCTTGAATGGAGGGATTCTCTAATATCACCTGGGGTTGCAATAATACCACCCTCTCTAGAGAAAAGAAACAGAGCACAGATCTAAATGAAAAATACCTAGATATCATTGCAACACATTGGTCCAATTTTGATACCATACATGCACACATCACCTACGCTCACACAAACATTTCGCCTTCCAAAACTCTCTCCACTATAGGAAGGTGCAAACTATAAATATGTTGGGTCCCTAATGACTCGTAGATCTATACCACCATGGCACATACCACACATGTTAACAAAGATTCAGTGGAAAACAACTTGATTGACCCCCCTATCAATGGATCCTTAATCAAACAATGACGTAGCATCATCTCATACACCCTCTCTCCCCTTGGAATGTGGTGTTGAGCCTCCAGCTCAGTACCCCTAAATGGTAGCCCTGTAAAAAAGTATAGATCCACCTACACTAAAAACTGAACTTCCTATCCACAAACCATGAAGGCATGTAGGTTAGGCCTCCACATATCGATAAAAAATCTCAACAACTCCTCTTGTGATCTCATAGGAGAGTAATAAAAAAAATTCAACAAACCAAAAATGACTAGCTACTGGTGGGTGTGCACATTCCCTTTCAGATATCCATAAATATGATCCCAATATATCTCTTGCTAATGAATCAACATACATGTATGTTTTCTCTCATATGAATCCAACCCAAAAATAGCGTAGTTATCCAAAATCCTCACAAAACCCAAAAATAACTCCTACACATCAACACAATTGTACCTTGGACAATGCACACATCTGCGCAACTATCTGAAATACAGCTGTGCTGGCCTCCGCGACCATGGATCATACATCCACACAGTAGCCACACCAATATTCATTTAATATTCAAACAATATTGCATTAATGTTTCATTAATAGATGCACAATCCTCCACGACTATCCACTTGAAAACCACGCTGAGTTGTGCAGGAGTAATCAACATAGTTGTGCAACCTTGTGTGCGACTGTTTCAATTTCTCCTACACATAGTGAATGAGAGTTTGAATTATACCTCTATGGGACTATGCAGGTATATTCCAATTGCCCACACAAATTCCATACCTCACTCATAAATATGATTGTATGACCCTCCCTATGTCCCCATCCCCAAAATCTGAAAATTCAAAAAATGAGAGAGGTGTCAATCACTTACTGGTATCTCTTACTAGTCGAATTTGATCACCCATAACCTCTCACATATTGCAAAAATTCCCACAAATCATACTATAGATTAAACACCATAGGTACAAATGAGGTGGCATTGTGGGCACCATTCCTATATATACAACTGCCATAAAATTCCAAACCCCCGTATAGGAGCCCGAGAACTCTGTTTTTCACACCATTCACAACAACACGATCTTGACACTCCCATTTACTTGTTGGTATCATCCTTTTTTTGCATCAATCAAATGTCCTGCAAAGACGTCACCAAGTCCCCAGGAATAGGTACATGTTCTCACTATCATTTTATGAAATAAATGTCATATGTTATTTATCATCAGATATTTTTCATGTTGGGTATTTTTTTTTTTGTGTGATAGTACTTGTTAGGAAGAATCACATCCCCTACAGTTTTTTCCATCCTATGGCCCCTTCAAGTATATGTTTTAAATTGGCATCTAATTAATCCCTCTTTGAACAATTGCATTTCCCAGTCACACCCTCTAACATCTTCCTTTAGGATCACCATCTCGAACTCTATAGTACTGCGACCTCTGCTACATTTTGGTACTATAAACCAATAGCATTCTCACCTACTTGAGTTGGCCTACAAATATTTTCCCCTTGGAAAATAGACACTCATGATATTCCTACCTTATAGGATTGTGAGTCCTGATAGTTTTACACTTCAGATAATGAATCTCATACTTCTTCTAATCATATTGCTAACCTTCACATTTCAGAATCCAAAATGAAGTTCTTCTAGTCACATTAAATGCACCCCTGCATTTTCGTTTTCCCTCAACCTCATCCAACATAAGTTTCCCATTTGCAAATTCATCTTTCATCCATCTACCTAATATAGAAACCTACCAATGCCCCCCCCACCCTCCATCAATCAACTTTATAATAATTGCACCCAAATAAGGCAACACGATCATTCACCGAGGCACTTGTTTATGTATGTGTAATTTCAAACCTAATTATTCTTTATTCATTTGGTAATTGTATAAGTACCCTTTTGATTTCCAAAAATTCTGTAGGAATTTCCATCACAAATGATGGTGTTTTTTACTTGGAAAAGAAACCCATGTCACCCTTGGTTGTGACATCTATTATTCACAACAATATATGAAAAATATAATTTCATTGGGAAAACCTCCATCATCCTAGAAACCCTTGTCCCAAACCTCAATGTTTTGACCTATCTCGCATATCTTTCCAGCTTTATCAAATCAACACAATTCATCCCAATATCTGGTCATCTCCTTGACACCATATTGCATTTTATAGTTGTTTCCATTTACCACCACATCCCCAACCAAGGGAAGTTTTTGAGTCTCATGTACTCTAAACTTTATTCATGTTACCCATCAATCCAGATTACTAAATATCAGTCCCTGATACCATCTTTGATCAGTTGATTTCAAGGAGCCCTTCACTTATTTCATTCACCCCTCCCTACCTGTCGATGTTAGCACAAGTTTCCAGGAAGTTGGTAGTATATTAACTCTCATTACCTTAAGAATGAGGAGTATTGGATGGAACAAAAAGAGTCCTCATTTCTTTCTAATTCTATTGGCCTCCACAACATTTGACCTCAACAATGTTTTATTTTACAGTGGGTCTTACTATGAAACCGTTGCAGTTATCAATAACAACCAAATACCTATGAATTTGATAGGCCATCAATGACTCTGAGTCATTGACATTCAACATAATTGTCCATTCCTTGATTAAGATCCAATTCACTCATAAGAACCGTCATCTTCCATTATTTACACTCCCGATGGCTCTGCATATATCCACTTCATCAAAATATTTTAGTTACGTTTATACATTTATGGTTTTATGAAACAAGCATGGGGTATTTCCACCTCATTTGTACAAATATATTCATTATTTGTTTCAAAGAAAACTTGGTTCGAATAATTTTCCCCTCTCCTTCCAATGGGCCTCCTTGAAAATTCCTCTCTGTGTTGTCTCCATCTCTTCTACATAATGACATCATAGGAAAAAGAAAAAATGATATATTTCAGCTATACATATGCTCCTAAGCTCACACATTAGGGGACATCTGTTATTACTGAAAAATCACTCACAACAATACAGGTGATGGTAGAAGAAATTACCAGTGCAATAGACCAAACAACATACCTGCAACATTAACATGATTCATTCAGAAAGTCATAGAACTATATAAATTGTTCCCTAAATTTATGCCCAGTCTCCCAAAGGCATGCATGGACAAATTTGCACAAGCCAACACTGCCAAATTGACACAAATTGTGAGGAATGCATGACTGTGCTAAAAGAAACTTGTGCAGATGTATAAACAATGCATTTATGATTTTTTTCAGGCCTCACCCACTTACAACTCGGGGACTATGACAAGATGCCCAAATTAGGTCAAAATATAGCCTTGGGGCCATTCAAAGACTAGGAGGTACCTCTATAAGGGACCTTATTCACACTACAAACTAGTTTTTTAAAATATTTTATGAGCCCTATAAATACAAGCTTGAGGTATGCAATAAATAAAGAGTTTATATGTATTTTTTGAGGCCACAACAACCCCCTTTACTTTTTCTTGTAAAAGTGAAAGGAAAGGGGCCCTCGACTAAAATTTCAATCCTATTTCCTAATCCTCTAGTGCTTGATCCTAATGTTAATTATTTTTCTATCTTGATGGAGTTAGGGGTCTGATATTAATTGATGGTTGTCTTGGATGAGTTTTTTGTTGAAGATTTTGTGAATGGATAACTCAAATTATGCATCTTTCTTCTTGCATGTTGTTCTTCGTATCTTCATATTTATGCTTTCGCATGTTGATCCTATTCTTCTGTTTCAAACTCTAAGTATGAATCACAATAAATAACCTTTATTTTTAGTAGAGTCTTGGCACTTGTAGTATCAAGACACTTATATACAACCACCATGATTATTGCTGAAGAGACCCAACGCTCATTTATAAATTTGCTTGAAGGAAGGGGATATAATATTTATGGTGTATTGACAAGTATCCTTTTAATTGCATGGATTATCTCATTTTTCCATTTTGCAGGAGACAATTTGTAGGGCCACTTCATTTATGTGACTTCTGTATCCTTCATATGCTACAGAGGAAATCCCATGATCCTTATCCATAACGTTGACCTTAACCCTTACTAGGCTTCCCCTTATCAAGAAGCGACTTACCTTGGTTTATAGTTTCCCTAAGATATGAAGCTCCCAAGGATATCAAATGATATTTTCCCACATGATTTTCCCCAAGCCTCTTTAGATTGATCTCTATTGGGATCCTTTTTCAGTCTTCCCTCTCTCTAGAAACCCAGGCCTAAGGCCCATTGAGTTTCAGGGATGTAAGTATTTTTCGTGTTGTCTCCTAATGCATGCTTTCTATCTCTCGCATTTACAACATGCATAATGGTATGCTGTAAGGAACATTTCCTTGATCTGATTGTGTTCTCTCCCCTTGTGATCTTAGCAAGTCCACCCTTAGATATGTCCATATTAAATAGATTCAACTGTGTCATGCATTCGATTTGCATCGATCTCCTTTTACTATTTATCACTACTTGTGACGTTGATTCATCACATGAAGTGTCATCTTCTTCCCTTCACCGCTTTCTATTCGTCACAACTGAATCACAATGTTCTCAATCTCCATATGACATAGCTACTCTCCTTGTTGCCTAGTTTCTCAAAACCTACCTGATATGCCTTATTCCTAATTTTGGCCCCTAGTTGTGGAACCCTTACTAGCATAACCTTGATCGATTGAACCATGAGGGGCATGGCACCTTGACTTTGGTGTAAGTTTTCCTAATTTACTAATTTGTATTTTAATTTTTAATTTTTGTATATATATATTATTTAATTTTTAATTAATTAATTTATATTTATATTTATTATTTATTATTTATTTCTATTTTACCCTTGGTTTTGGAAAAACCTCATGGTTTATTTCCACATGGTATTTTCCCATGGTTTTCCCCTGAAGTTACATTATATATTTATTTTTACATAGGGGAAAACTAAGTTCACTTTAGATATTTATTTCTACATGGGGTAAATATGTTTTTACATTTGTGTTAGATAAACAAACTATTTGTTAAATGATTTGTTTTGCTGTACATACTTATTTTTCTTATATATTAGTAAAACTAAAAAACAATTTGACTTTTATTTTTATTGTTTATATATATTCATTTATTTTTTTCGTTTTCATTTTAATTTGTTTTCCTTTATTATCACCCAAGTCTTAGGTTGTACATAATCTTTTTATTTTTCTCATCTGATTTAATTTCATATTGATTTTTTTATTTAACCTTTTATCAACACAATATCCTATGAGACCTTCCCCAGGTTTCTTCCCATTGGTCCTCACATTTACGGCATGATAATTCCAATGAGAAATTAACATTTAAGACACACCTCCCTATTTTTAAGGAATCCTTCCTATTTTCATGGAATCCCTCCTCCCCTCCTCCATAACACATTTGAAACTTTATAAATATTTTTTTAATATGCCCCAAGACTAAGCTACAAGGAAATAAATCTCAACCTTATTACATTGATATTCAGTGGTCTTTGTCCTAGCTTGTGAGAGAGCTCACGAGAGTGTTTCATCAAGAGTCTTGGTCTTCAAAGAAATTACAAGACCTATCACCTCCCTTACCATAAGACACTGAGTTACCACCACCCTTACCCAACCTTCCAACGATCAACCCATATGAACCATGCATTATTTAAATATTCTTTTGGGAGGGTTATTCTAATATATTTGTGGGAAAACATGAAGTGTCAATATTTCAATATTATTTAAATCCCATGGGAATCCTATGTCTTCAAGAGTGTGAGTTGGAGTGGGAAGCCTACATCATTGTTGGATAAGTTACTAAGGTTTACCACCTCCCTTACCACCAAGTACCATGACGACAATGCCTTGGATATATTTTCTTTGGAGGATATTTTGATATTATTTTTGAAAAATGTGCACCCTTGGGAGGAGTGGTATTTAATTATTTTAATAAAATCATGGGAGTGAGATAAAGGTTGGTCAAGACTGAACTGAATATCATTTTTGGGAGTTACCAAGGCTTTCGACGACCAACCCTTCAAGACATGCATTACTTAATACTATTTCAATATTATTTATGGGGAGGTGTGCATACATAGAAATTGGATTAATATTTATTATTGAAGAGTGTGAACTCATGAGGGGGATTATTTTAATACTTTTATAACCCATCAAGGTTAGGGGAGGTCTATTTCCTTTGGAATCAAGGTCAGGAAGGTGGCGTTGAAAGCCTGTGGAAATGATATAGAGGTTTTGGAATCTTCAACGACTACCCAAAGATATTTTCATATAATGTTGCAACATTTTTGGAAGAAGCCTACTATGAATCCATCTGGGTCCGATGCATTCCCCTTTGGAATTGCTTTGACTATCTTGGAGAAATTTATATTTTCGGCACACTAGTTCAGTGGGAGTTAACTAACTAGTTCTATTTTAGATCATCACTATTATGCTATTTTGCATGCATGCATTCTGCTATTATGGAATGTTATTTCCTATATATGAGTGTATTCAACTCATTCATTGAATCATATTGATCATCATCTATGTATCAATCATCGACTCATTGGAGTAGTGTGAATATATTTTATCATTCTTCCATATTGAATCTCTCTTCCTTTATTGATAAGATTTGTTTGTACTTGCTTTATATAGATCTCCTATGCAGGTTTCGTTGAAACATTGACATGGTATCAGAGCTATGCTTCTTGGAGCAATCCAGATAAGCCAGAGAAGAAGGAAAATTTGATTTTTGACGAGCAAAATCCATGGTTGTACCTTTTGGCAGTGATTTCTCCAAACATGTTAATTTTATGAGGAAAGAAATTACTAGGGAATTAAATCGACCCATTATGCAAGTGGGTTTTCAACTGTTTGGCGAAATTCTTCACCGTTTGATTAGAAAGAAGTCAGAAGATCACCTCCTGAAATTGATATGAATCCATGGTCGTACCTTTCTGCAGTGATTTATCCCACAATATTAAATTTTTGAGGAAACGACTCACAATATAAGTAAATCGACCCATTATGCAAGTGGGGTTTCAACCTTTTGGATACATTCTTCATCATTTTCTTAGAAAGTAAGTCAGAAGATCGCCTCCTGAAACTGATACGAATCCTTGGTCATACCTTTCTGCAATGATTTCTCCCAAAATATTAAATTTTTGAGGAAACGACTTGGAAGAGAAGTAAATCGACCCATTCTGCAAGTGGTTTTTCAACCGTTTGGCGAGATTCCTCATCATTTTCTCAGAAAGTAAGTCATAAGACTGTCTCCTGAAACTGATACGAATTTTCACTTAAAGTGCCCTTCCTGCAGTGATTTCTTAGTTTTTCACTTTCATATTGAGAGTAAATTTTTAGTGGTTATCAAAAACATTGAGAGAGATGGATAGGACACCTATTATAAATTCAAAATTGCTGGTAATCCCTAGACCATAAAACTATTTTGATTGAAATCCCAATGCATAATTCCAACTTAGAAGGAAAGGACTGTACAACTTGACGATGGGGATAGAAACAAAACCTACATCAGGAATTGAGAAGATGAGATGGGAAAACCAAAAGGATGAATCCACATGACTTATTCTTGAATTGATTTCAATTGATCTATGGTTTCATGTTGTCGCATGAAAGACTCCATACGAGATCTGAACCACCTTGGAAAGTTTCTTTGGAAAGAAAGATAAGATGAGAGGTCATATGCTTGAGGTAGAGTTGAATACTTTGGATCCTAAATTTTTTGATAATATACAAGATTTATTTACTAAGTTTAAATATTTGATATTGATGTTAGCATCTTGTGGTATTGATATGTCTAAACAAGTGGACCAACTTATTATAACAATCTTGGCCAAGCTAGGACCATAATATGTTGTCTATGTTTCCACTTTCCATTCAGGAAGGTATCTCATGGGAACAAATTGGAATATGCCTACCATGGATCAAATCATTGATTCTCTCACACATGCCCAGGAAAAACTCATTCATATGGGCCTAAACAAGGATCCCAAAGGACATGCACTCACCATGCATGATATAAAAGGATCATCCAAACATGATGCGAAGGAGAAACATAACAAGAATGAGGGATATTCCAAACCCTTTAACGATTCGTTAGGTTCCAAAGATTCTTCAGATTCCAAGAAGAAGAAGAAGGGAAAGCAATGAACTTATTGCAATAAACTGAATCATGAAGAATCCACATGCATGAAGAAACATTTCGATCTTATGGCACAAGCAATTCAATAGAACAACCTTGGAAACTTCATTCTTGAGGGACTCAAGAAGAAGAAGGAAGAAGATACTTCTCCTAAGAAAGGTAATCATCATTCTCGAATATGAGGTTGAATGTGGTGACACGTTTCTTAGGTGGCAGAGGTGTGAAGGGTAGAAAGTTTCAGAGTTGCATAATTTGATAAAAACCTTAGTTTTTGAGGTGTACTATTAGGTACCTAACCTCTTTAACCCCTCAAGTGGGTAGAATAATATATTTCCATGCTATAAAGGCCAATATTAATAAGGCCTAACAATAAAGTAGAATAAGTCAAATGTAAGAAGACCTAATAGAAGCTTCCACTTCTAGAAGGATCTTCCTCTAGATTGTTCTTTTGGATAGATAAATTTAGTATAAATAGGAGTAGAGGGTATGAGAAGTCTTGTCTTGAGAATTATTGTAATAGATCTCTGATCTACTAGAGGTTTCCCCCTCGAAGAGGTCAGTGAACATTGTTTCATATCAATAAAGGTATAATTCTGGTGTTGTGGTTCCATATAATTTGTTGTTCCGTTGTTATCTTTGTAGCATTTCAATATTCTATTGTTATATCGGTGTTATTCTCTGCATGATTTCTCTTTTGTGACAATATAATAGACCTGGTACCTTATAAGTGGTATCAGAGCACATTCCTTGGTAGAACATTGTGGGTTAAATGTTTTTAGAGTGGAGACATATTCTGGCATCTTAAAACTACAAACATCTATCATTCATTGCATAAATCCATGGTTGGGGAATAATACATGCATGAAATACAAGGGGTACTCAAGCACACATTGTTGGCCACCCTTGTAACCCTTGTTGATACTCCTTCGAGTGGTAGTGCATGAAATAACACCTGTATACAGATCGACCTAGCTCTCCTGAAGCCCTTAGTAGATAAACCGATCGACCTCTTGACTTCTATAGTGTCACTGAGAACAACACTCAAGAAGATACTCTCTAGTACCTGGGTAGTCGTGTAGTATGATTAAGGGAATTTTCTAGCCTACTTAGTTGGTGCCTTGAGATATTAGGCCAAGTACTACTATTCGACTCCACACGTATATCAGAGAGCTATAGAATAGGGAAAACCATTTTCTGTAGATACCATGAATACCCTAACCCTTGGGATGGAAACAAAAATAGAAAATACAAGATCTATTGCCATGCAACCTTATCTCCTTCATTCAGGTTGCGAAATTACTACACATTTCTTCCTATTAATAATTTAAACATTTCACCACTGCAATATTCTTTATATTGGAGTATAACTCCCGCCAAGCACATTTATTTGGGACCTATCCCATTGGATTCCCCTTGTCGCACTGATCACATTCATACCTTTCATTTTTTAGCCTTTGTTTTTCCAGTGGACCCAACCCCTTCCCAACATCCCTATTTTTCCACCTATCTCATTAGATTCCCCTTATCGCCTTGATAGTAGTGGTACCTATCACTTATAATTCCTTGTTTGTGATACCACCCGCCCATTTCCCCTTACCAACACTCCCCATCTACAGATGGCCAACACTCGAAACCAAGACATACAAGCTTCCATCAATCAAACCAAGGAATCCCTCCAACAAGTGATGTATCTAATTGGCTCTACCAATTCCCTCCTTAAAAAATTTGAGACCCAAGTCCATCAACAATTTGACACCATGGATGCCAAATTCATGAACCAATTTAACACCCTCCAGTCTATTGTTGACCAATTGTTGAACTGAAATACGGGTCCTTCCTCCTCGGACCAACCAGATGGTGTTGATTCCTCTCATTCTTTGCATTTTCAATCCAAATCCTTTCATCGTGATCCCCGTCTTCCCCACATTGAGGTCAATAAATTTGATGGCTCCGATCCCATGAGTTGGGTCACTCAAATGGAGAATTATTTCTATCTACATGGAATTACTGATAATTTGGCCAAACGTTTCTATGTTGTTCTCTATCTGGATCCTGAATGCTGGAAATGGTGGAAATGATGTAAAAATTCATGTCAAGAGTATATTGCCTGGACCTAGTTTTTTGTTGATCTTTATGACCGCTTTGACACTGATACCCACTATCTCAATCATTTGACCAATTTGAAATAGTAAGGCATAATGGAAGACTTTATACATACTTTTGAGCATTTTTCCTTTCGAACCGAGGGCATGTTAGATGCGTTCTTCTGAGAATTCTTTATTGGTGGCCGAAAGGATGAAATCCAAGCCCAAGTTCTCATGGCCCACCCTCAGACTTGGTTGGAATCTAATAAATTTTCCAAAGAGGCCCAACAAGTTGTTTTTTCCCAGAACACAAAACACTTTTTTGTTCCTCTTCCTCGATCCACTCATCCTGCACCCCCGCCACTCCCATCAAAGTCCAGAAATTAACTAGGGATGAAATGGATGAATGTAAACTCAAGGGTCTTTTATATAATTTTGATGAAAAATATTTTCCGGGGCACAAGTGTAAGGAACAAAAAACTTTTATGGCCATTTCAAAAGATGTTGTTGAAGAAGATGCGACAATTCCCCTTATTGACGAGACCTCCCTTCCTAATACTACCCAGTAGCCCGCTGACCCACCTGAAGTTGACCCACTCATTTCCTTGCATGCCCTCACTAGATTCTTTGCTCCACAAACCCTCAAGCTCATTGGATATATTAAGCATAGGAAAGTCATCATCCTTGTTGACAATTGTAACACCCATAATTTTATTCGTCATCACATTTTCGAGGAAACAAATTTCTATGTTCGTTTCATCAATAATTTTCAAATAATGATAGCCAATGGTGGGTCCATGAAATGTTGTGGGCATTGTGAAAATTTACGTCTTCAAATTGGACAATACTAACTGAAATCTCATATGTTTACCATTTACATGGGCGGTTGTGACATTGTGCTCGGTGATGAATGGTTACACATGTTGGGTCCCATTCGTATGGATTTGAAGGCATTAACCATGAAATTCCAACAAGAGGGAAAAAAATATCAATTCCAATGGCTCAAATCCAGTTCTCCTAAGATCATTAGTTCCCATCACATCAAAAATATTTTCAAGAAAGGTCACTCCAATATTATTTCTCAACTCCCTTCCATTTAAGTAGTTGAGACACCCTCTGTGCATCCTAACCTCCAAGCTATCCTCTCCAAGCATCAAGATATTTTTCCCACTCCTCAGGGACTTCAAACTTCTCGTGGTGTTCATGATCATTCCATCCCCCTTGTTCCTCGCAGTCTTCCTCCCAATGTTTTCCCTTATCGTCATCCCTTTTCTAAAAAGATTGAAATTGAGAAAATAGTGCAGGAGTTTCTCCAAGTGGGTGTTGTGCTCCCCAGTACCAAACCTTATTCTTCTCCTATGGTCATGGTACTCAAGAAATAAGGTACTTGGCACATGTGTTATGAATTTTGTTCCTTCAATAAACTCACCTATAACTGCACGTATCCCCTTCGAGAAGTATGCAGTAACCATGGTGTAATCAAGGTCTCTTGGGACACTATCACAACTCACTGCGCTAGAAAAAGGAAGGATGCAGTCGAGAAGGATAGTCCAGATTAAATTTGCATTCGCTAAGTCATCTTTATGCTTGTTTCTTTTCTCTGCTATAGGTCAGGATGGTCTGGATCCTCGCGCAATCGACTGGGAGGCTTACACTCCTCTCGTCGATGAAGCTTGAATTCAGATGGACATCACCTTCTCAGAGATAAAGTCGAATATAACTTCTTCGACAACTTTCTCTGCAGCGTTGATCTCATCTGACATGCATGCTTAGATTGGATAACTTAGGTGGATGAATGAGTTCTCAAAGCAATAGAACATGTGTCGATATAAATAAACAAAGCGCGGTAGTAATGGGTTGGTTTGGATACAATTCAAAAAAGTGTTCTTGGTGTAACAATTGACAGAATAAGTAAACACGATGTAACAGATCTCTCCAACGGATGAGAGGCCTTCATCAATGAAGTTCTATCTGTTGCAGCATAGTACCAATGGTCCGATGGCGAGATTTCGGGCCATAACTATTGTTCTAACCATTCGGGGCATCGGGCTAACGGTTACAATGCTTTCAACGGCTATATTTCTTCACTATGGCAAAGTGCCATGTTGCGCTCTTCTGATATCCTGACGAATTTCCAGTTTTCCAAACCTTCCTTTTGCGAAGTCCCTTCTGGAACCTTCTACAACTTTTCTATCTTTTTTCTCTTCTTACTAAGATTTCTAGCCTTCTTCCTTGTAATATTTATCTCGGTATTCCTCTTTCTATTATATTTCTTATCTCCTTTTAGCATAGTAACTTCGCGCTGTTGATGGTATTGTGTAGGGTTCAAAGCCAATACTTCTTATTTATCTAGGGTAGGTTCTCTACTCTTTGGTGAGCCTTCTTATGTTGTTTCCACTTCGACATCCAAGTTTATTGTTCTGAATAGCTTTGATCTATTCACATGTTCTTCAATCAAGTGCATTATCCTCCTAGTGATGAAATTTTTTAATTCTTTCTTCTTTTGTTCTAAGACTTCCTCTTCTTTTCTTCTGGCCTGATCTTTCTCAATTCATGTTTTTCCTAGTAATATAGAAAATGGGGTGTTGTTCTCAATAAATTTAACAAACCAAAATCTTCTTCTGTCAAAGTTCCATGAGCATTCATATGTATCTGGGTGAGTCTTCCACTTAGGGTTATCAACTTTCCTCTAAATAATCCTATTCCCCCTAATGAAGGAATCATAATAGGCTTTCCTAAAATTTCCCAAGTCCTTTCTGTCATGATATTCAACTGTGTTTCTTCATCCATAACACAGTGAATGTTGAAGTATCCTATTCTTGTCTCTATGCACTTTTTTTCTTTTAAGCTCTCTGATAAGTTGATATTTCTGTGATCATTCATGATTTCTTTCATTTGTAGCAATACATTCTCTGATTCTTTCTAGGGTTCTTCCATGGTATCAGTTTCTTGATCTTCGTCAGGGTTTTCTTGTCTCATATTCATTCTTTCAACCTTAGCAATCATTCTAGGGAAATCCAAAACTTCACGATCCATAGCTTGACAATAAAGACAACTAGGTCTTTTACCAGGGCATTCCTTAACAAGATGTCCCGGTCTTCTGCAAATATAACAAAGGGTTAGTCTTCTTTCTCTTTTAAATGATCCTTAGCCTTTCCTGCACTGCACACTAGGATCATAGTAGCTATCCTACAAAAAATTCTTTCTAGGGTCCTGCATCCGTTTGTTAGTCCACACATTCTTTCTATAAATAGGAATAACATATCTTTCATTATTTCTATCATATCTACTCATATGAAACCTTCTTTCATCTAGCTATGCCCTATTTTTCAAGCTAGGACACAGTTTATCAAACATACCTAGATCCATACTTTTGAAATAAAAATTTCCACTTTTCTTACCTTTTCAATAAAAAATTTCACTGTTCTTACCTTTATCAGAGAACAAAGATTCAATATCTTACCTCTTTTCTTCAGATCTGACTTTTCTTCTTAGCACAGAGATTTACAGGTCAAGTAGAATACTACGCACTAGGGCAACAAATCTATGCATAGAGCTTTCTTTTCTTCAGTTACCAACAATCAGAGTTTTAGGTCCCAACAACAAAACCATTTGTTGGCACAGGGAAGACCCAAGGTTCAATTCTCAAGATCGCACCAACAAAACCCTAACTACCAACCCTTTCGGCAACACCTGCGAAGCAGATAAAGTCTCACCTGAGGTAGATGTAGTGGTGGTTGCAGGACTCATATGTTTGCAACCTTAGTTGGGACACTGATATGTGATTACAACACCTTAACATAGCACTTAGCAGCTAGGGTTACTTAATATCTAGCCTTAGTTTACAACAAAGATAAACCCTAATAACAGAGCAGTGCAGTATTCACACAGATCCAATATATTCAAGCACTAAGCACATCTACATAGATTAGATCTAACACTCATTCAAATTATTCAATACTAAGTTATCATATTAGATTTGTCTAAGCATGTATCAGTGCACTAAGCAATTAATCACATAAACAAGAGAACAACCATAAAGAAAAAAGCAACCACAACACAGTATTTACATGGTTCACCCCCAGCCCGGGGCTATGTCCACCAACTCTTCTTCTTCTTTATTGCCTTCTGTCAATCTTCTACATGAACAGAGCCATGAGATCTTACTCCACAAAGGACAAGATATCTGCATGCACTTCGCTAGATATTCCTCCCATGAGTTACAACAAAAATCCTTTCCTTAGTCTCTTACAATCACTTGCACTTATCTCTACAAGTCTCACATAGTATCCACGAAGCATCTACAATCCACACTTTCACTTAGTACTTAGCACTTAGCAAGGTACCAAAAATACCTTCCTTCTTCTTACCTTGCCTAGAATTCTATTTATACATTATAAAAAGGGCCTAAACATGGGTAAACCCATGGGCTATAATTCTCATACCTGTTACATAGCCCAAAACACAAAAAACCCTAAAAAGGGGCTGAGATCCCACGATCTCCGCTTCGACTTGCGCTCCACCTTCGAAATCCTATCGAAGTCCCAAAATAGGTCAATAATGACCAAGGATTCTCAAAACTTCGTCAAGGGCCAACAAACCACCTTCAGGACAATGTATGGTCATTACAAGTTCACAATGGTGCCATTTGGGTTATCAAATGCACCAGTTTTTTTCATGTGTTTGATGAATGGTGTTTTCCAGGAATATTTAGACAAGTTTGTCATTGTCTTGATGACATCCTTGTATATTCCAAGTCATAAAAATAAGATGAGAATCATTTGAGAATGATGTTAAAAGTGTTAAGATAAAACCAACTATATGCCAAATTGAGCAAGTGCTCATTTTATCAAAACGTAATTCACTATTTGGGGCATATCATATCTGAAAAAGGGATATCAGTGGACCTTGGAAATATTGAGGCCATTAAAGGGTGTACAACACCTAAGAATGTGAAAAAATTCATATCCTTCATGGGTCTAGCTGGCTACTACAAAAGCTTCATTGCAGGGTTTTCGAGCATTGCTCACCCAATCACTTCCTTGCAAAGGAAGGGGGTGAAGTTTCAATGGACAATAGAATGTGAAAAGAGCTTCCAACAATAGAAGAAATTGTTAACCAATGATCCAGTTCTAAGGATTGTTGATTGAAATGAATATTTAATGGTTTTAATAGATGCATGCAAAGAAGGACTTGGTGTATTCCTTAGTCAAAATGAGTTTGTGATATGTTTTGAATCCAGAAAATTGAAGGAGCATGAAAGGCTCTATGCCACTCATTATTTGGAGTTGGATGCCATAGTGCATGCCTTGAATAAGTGGAGGCACTACCTTATGGGAAAGAGGTTTGAGCTGAGGATAAACCATAATGGTTTGAAATATTTGTTTGATCATCCAACTTTGAATGTTATGAAAAACAGATGGTTGGAATTCCTCTGTGAGTATGACTTTGATATTAAGCACATGAAAAGAAAGGAGAAGAAAGTGGAAAATGAACTCAGGAGGAGAGTGCATGAACTACATTCTATAACCATTATCATGTATCGAAATGATCTTAAAGGAAGAATTTATGAGGATGCAAAAGAAGATTTGGAGTACGTGGAGTTAATAAAAAAATTGTAGCAAGGTAAAATGGAACATAAATTTGAAGATTATGAATTGGGAATTCATGGAATTCTCTTGTACAGGAACAAAATTTATGTACCCAATCCTCCCAAATTGAGGAGTATGATTTTAAAAGAGATGCATAATGTACCTTACGTTGGACACCCATCATATCAAAAAATAGTTTTAGCAGTCAAGAGCCAATATTATTGGAGAGGCATGAAGAAGGAGATTGTTGAGTACATTGCTAAATGTTTGGAGTGCCAGAAGGTCAAGGTTGAGAATAGACACCTAGCTAGGTTGCTGCAACCATTTCCCATTCCTGAGGGGAAGTGGGAAGTGGTGAAAATGGATTTCATCACCAAATTTCCCAGAACAAGCAAGCATCATGATGATATCATGGTGGTGGTAGATAAGCTTACTAACGCTGCCCATTTGATTCATATGAAGGTTACTCATAAGGAAACCAATGTTTCTAATATTTACACGAGGGAAGTATCACACTTTCATGGCATACCCAAGACAATTGTGTCAGACAGAGACCCAAAGTTTACCTCGAAGTTGTGGAAGGAATTATTCAAAGGGTTCAAAACAAATATGACCTTCATCACAACTTATCAGCCCGAATCTAATGGGAAAAAAGAGAGTGAACCAAGTGATAGAGGATATGATAACGATGTATGTGATGGACAAACCATCTAAATGGGAATATTACATACACTTGGTAGAATTTTCTTACAACAATGGGTACCAAGCATCACTAAAGATGAGCCCATTTTAGGCACTTTATGGAAGAAAGTAAAACACCCCAGTAAGATGGGACAACCCAACTTACAAAGCAGTGATTGGGCCAACGTTTCTCAGAGAAATAGAAGAGAAAATGTTGAATACTAAAGAGAATTTAAAGGATGCCCAAGACAGGTAGAAAATCTATGTTGATTAAGGCATAAATAATAGGGAATTTAAAGTGGGTGATCATTGTTTCTTGAAAGTGAAGGCCAATAGAAGTTCTCTGAAGTTAGGAAAATATTCCAAGTTGGGAGACAGATATTGTGGGTCATTTGAAATCCTAGAGAGGATTGGACTAGTATCTTACATGCTTGCATTACCTGCATCTATTTATATACATAATGTATTTCATGTATCATTGCTTAAGAAATATATACCTAATGCTAATCATGTTATTGATTGGAATGTGATTCAGGTGGAGCAAGAAATCTCTTTTCAAGTGCATCTAATGCGCATTCTGGACCGAAAAATAAAACAACTCTGGAATCGATCCATAGCGCTTGTAAAGGTCCAATGGAACTGGTATAGTACTGAGGACAAAAATTGGGAGCATGAATATGCTATGCGGGCAGAATACCCAAATCTTTTTGAAATTTTTTAAAAATCTTGTTGATGTTATGTAAAAGAGTTACACTGAGGACCATGCAAAAATAAAGGGAGGGGATTGTAATACCCCAAGGCCAAGCCCCTGCTAAATTGTAATGATGTTTAATGAAGTTCATAGGCTAGTGAGCCAAGTATTTATAAGTTGGGAGGATTATGTGTTCATTAGGTTGGAGATCCTAGATGCCAAGGCAAATGAGCCTATTCTTGTATATGTGATTATGTAGATAATTAATAAAAATACATCGCTGTGTGTAGACCAACCACAAATAAAGAGTTATGGGGGACTAATCTCCACTAGGAAGGGAAAGGGAAGAGAGGTGAGAGGCTAGGAAAAAGGGGCTAAGCTTGAGGGATTAACCCAAGGGATATTATAATGTATTTCATGTTATCTGAAGTTCCTTTGGGGAGAGGAACAAACCCCAAGTGGAGAGGAGCGAGCTCCTAGAGAGACAAGTGTCACTCATGACACATGCAAGTTTATGTGGGGAATTCCATCATTGTGGGGGTTCTCTATCACCATTATTTCCACCCTTCCCATTCACTCACGCACTGAGAAGACACACAGTCATCCATTTCCACCATTGTTAAACCCTCTGCAATCGCGAACCTCTGTAATTTGCTGAGCCGCCCCTTGCCTTACTTGATTTTTATACTGTGGTTACTTGGTTGAATTACGAGCTAGAAAGAAGAAGTAGGTTATCAGGAATATGGTTTGAAGAGGCGGGTTGTCAGGCCCGTGGGTTGAAGAAGTAGGTTTTCAGGCCTATGAGCAACTCTCTCTAGGTGAGAGAGGTTGATGGGGAAGTGATTTCTCCTGGAGGGAGGAAAAAAAAACTACAGAGCTCTGGTAATTCTTGATATGGCTTGTTGCTGAATCCATGGAAGGGAAGTGGAGCATGTGATGGGTTGTGGAACAATGAAGGTGTATATTCCTAGGGTGGGACATGCATGTGGGGAATGAGAGTTTGTGATCAATGGGCATAAGTAGGCTCCTTAGAGGGAATCCTTCCTATTGCATTGTGCATATTTTCATAGTCTCAGCCTAGCCTAAGATTTACTTTTCCCTGTGTGGAGTTTAGTCCCATCTTGGGGGTGACCCACTGCTGATAGCTTGGAGTAGTGTGGTCTAAGGCTAGGAGGTTCGTGGAAGGTCTCCACGTAGTCGGTGGTCTTTTCATAAAATGATAAGTACCAATTCTATGTTAATTGTATGATGTGTACATTTCACATGTGCTATAATGTTATGAGTATTTCCTGTATAATTTTACATGCTGTGTTTAAGTATGTGTCTGAAGTTTATCATAATTGTCTGTGTTTATTATCACTTCCACTTGAATCTATGTATGAGCAGAATGTTTATGTCTGTTAAAATTTGCATTAGATATATATGCATATCATATTTTGGACAGAGAATGATATTTTCAAGTGGCATGATCCAACCTGGGTGGTTGGGTATGTTACAATCTGGTTTCATAGCAATTTTCTTTTGAAGTAGTGGCATGTCCCCAATGAGGGTGTTTGGGGGAAGTTACACCATCGGTCATTGGCATTCAAAGATTTTCTTCACCAGGAACAAAAACTTCCCTTAAATATACTGATCCCCAACCATCAATCATCGATGATCGATGATTTTCTTTGGTCAATCTTCAACCCTTTACCAAACTGGCCGATCCCTGACCATTGGCCATCAACGATTTCTGTTGGAAAAATTCCACACTTAGAATTTTTGACAAAATCAAAGGTGAATCTGTGTTGTTGATCTCCTGTCAAAGATGATGTTTACTATCGATTTTATCCAACTCCCCAAACAACCTAAATGAATATGAACCATCAATGTTCCTCATTTTTCAAATCTCTGAATCAATCCCAACCGTCAATTTGGTAATTTCGTCAAACTTTGTTCAACATTATAATGACCATTAAAATTCAAAATTTTCAACCTTCTAATTCAAATTTGGCTCTGCAACCCGCATTTCAAATCCATTAACTTCTTAGACAATACTGGAATCATTCAAAATGAGATCCATTTGCTAATTTGGGGGATTTCACTCAAATTCTTCCACCAATTTTCCCAAATTAGCACAAACATGTTTAAAATTCGTGATAGTGAATCATCCTGATTCGTAGTTGTTCTAGCCTGTAACAGTTCAATGTTTGAACCTGAAGCTCTGATACTAATTTGGAATGTCCCCAGCCACCCAAGCTGGGAAACACCACTATAATTCTACTCTGTTACCGCACTGTAACATACCCAAGATCCCACAGGATGATCATACCACACCAAGAATGCACCTCCTTACTGATTTCAAATCTTTGATAATAATTAATTAATAAAGAAGCATGAAATACATACATGCAATGATCAAGATTCATAACACAACATAGAAGACATGCAAAATATACCACACACAACATTAACTAGAAAGAATGCATATTATAGGTACAATCTCAGGTATAAATTTTATACGCAGTGGAAATAAATACACAAGAAAAAAAAACCATAACAAAGAGCACTTAGATTTTATAAAAGAAGACACAAACTGGATGCAGACCAAGGATATTCCACCCAACTGTAGACATTGTTGTCCCAAGTCTCAACAACAATGTCACCCCCGAGACAAGGCTATGATTCCACAAGGACAGTTCCAAAGTGTTACTTGGCTTCCCAAACCAGTCAACACTCAAGATCTCACAGGATTCTCTGACACTCATAACAATCCAAGTACCCGACTTTCTTCTATCCAGCCTACACCACCCAAGAGAATGGACCTCCACCCTTCTCTGCCACACAATCCCTCAGGCATTCCATCTCCTTCCAGGGATCCATTGCAGTTGGTCCAAAATATCCATGCTGAGACTCTCAGTACTTGCAGCTGTGATCAAAGTTGAACACATGCCAAGAATCTTAGACATGTAAGCCTCACATCATGGTTGTATTACACCAACAATATATACAACCAACAATTGTGGTTGTTGATCAACAATTCCTCTTCCTTTCCCAAGACAAGACACACAAATGAGGAAAGATGAGTGAGTGACATAAGAGAATGTAGTGAATACCCCACGACAGAAGATGAACAGTGAACAAATCGGGTGAATGAACGCGTGATGCGACTAGCAATAACATCATAATTTTCCAATGGGAGAACCCCTTCCACATACCAGGGATGGGTTTTTGTAATTTGTGGGGATCAATAATCTCTTGGTCTCCCCATAAGAGCTCATGTAACCAATTCCCCCACCCCCATTACACAAAATGGGTAATATAAAATAAATAATCACTTATCCCCTCAAACCCCCTCGCTTGTGGAATCATAGCCCCCTATAAATCTAGTCCTTTTCCGTCTAGCATCCAACGATGTATCTATTATTAATAATGATCAAAACATTACATTTCTTATGCACACTGGCCTTTTCATAATTGTTTGGGAACTCTGGCCTCTCAAAAATGTAACACTACACTATTTAATATGGGGGATCAAAATCTAGGGTGTTACAATACTCTTGGAACAATAAAGAGCTTCACTACAAAGGTCATTTGTATTTAAGTAAACAATCACAAATAAAATCCATGGTTCTTTCTGTGTTTCATGCTACACCCATAGCTGGGAACTCTGGTCTTACCAAAACCTATGACCGGTTCAGAAGTTCTTTTTTCTGGGACAGTATGAAAAAGGACATTCAAACTTTTGTGGCCGAATGTGATGTTTGTCAATGCAACAAGGGAGAAATAATAAAACCTCCTGGAACCATACAATCACTTCCAATTCCACTCGCTATTTGGAGGGGCATATCTATGGATTGTATTGTGGGCTTACCTAAATCAACCAATAACTCAATCATTATGGTGGTCGTTGATCATATTTCCAAGTATGCTCATTTCTATGCTCTTCAACACCCATTTACCGCATCCAACATGGATCAACATTTCATGGATCATGTCTTCATGCTTCATGGAATTCCTCATTCAATTGTTTCTAACCGAGATCCCACTTTCACCAACAATTTTTTGCAAGAACTATTCAGGCTATAGGAAACCCAATTGTATCTTAGTACAACCTATCATCCCCAGACTGCTGGTCAAACTGAAGTTGTCAACAAGTGTTTGGAAACATATTTGAGGTGTTTTTGTTCTAAAAGTAAAAATCAATGGGCTCAATGGTTACCATTAGTTGAATGGTGGTACAACACTTCTTACCATACAACTACTTGCACGAATCCTTTTGAAGCACTATATGGAAAAAATCCACCTTCCACTCTCTCCTACATGCCAAGTGTCTTGAATGTCCAAGAGGTTGATCAAACACTTACAGTTCGAGAGGATATTTTTCGTACCCTCAAAGCGAATTTAGTCAAGGATAAGAATCATGTGAAGCAACAAGAAGATCAAGGTCACTCTGAATGTCAATTTTCTAAAGGAGACTAGGTGCTTCTTTGACCGCAACCTTATAAGAAAACTTCACTCAAGGCCGAACATTTTCAGAAAATGGCGCCCAAATTTTATGGTCCTTATGTAGTTCTCAAGTGCGTGGGACAGGTGGACTATAAATTATCTTTTCCTAGTCATTCTAAGATCCATCCTTTTTTTATGTCTCTTTCTTAAAGAAGGTGATTGGAACTAAGTGCTAAACTCAAACTAGCCTTCCTGATTTGGGTGAAGAAGGCTCAATTTGGTTTCAGCCACAAGAATTTTTGGACCAACGTGATCATATTCTTTGTCAGTGCACCATCAAGGAAGTGTTAGTCCAGTGGAAAGATACAACTCTGGAGATGCGACCTGGGAGCCACCTACCATACTGCAACAATTTTCTCATCTAAACCCTTGAGGAAAAGGTTGCTTTTAAGGGGGAGGGAATATTAGGGACCTAACCTCCCTAACTCCTGAAGTGGGTAAAATAATATATCTCCATGTAATAAAGGACAATATTAATAATTCCTAGCAATAAGGAAGAATAAGTCAAATGTAAGAAGACCTAATAGAAGCTTTCGCTCCTAGAAGGATATTCCTTTAAATTGTTCTTTTGGATAGATAGATTTAGTATAAATAGGAGTAGAGGGTATGAGAAGTCTTATTTTGAGAATTATTGTGATAGAGCTCTACTCTGTTGGAGGTTTCCCCCTTGAAGAGGCCAATGAACATTGTTTCCTATCAATAAACGTATAATTATGGTGTTGTGGTTCCATATAATTTGTTGTTCCACTATTATATCTGCAGTATTTCTATATTATGTTGTTATCTCGGTATTATTCTTTGCATTATTTATTTTTTTCAGATAATATAATAGACCTGGTACCTTAAATGTATGTGGGCTGCAGTGGAGGGAAGGTCATACGTACATGGGATGCAGTGGAGGAAAGTGCGCACATACATGGGTTGGAGTGGAGGAAAGTGCGTACATACATGGGACGTAAAATAATAAGTAGAGTACACGTAAAATAAAAACTCATGAAAACTTGAGTAGAAGTTAGTACTAGGTCCCTGAAGTATGAAGAAAGTTCCCAGGTCAACATTCTATAGGTTCATATCATCTACCAAAGTTCTGGTATGGTTAAATGTTTGTTTTAATGATGATTTTTACTTATGCTATGGTGAATTCTTGAGGCATTCTTGGTATGGTTTTTGTGATATGTGGAAATGGTATATGTTGGTTGGTTGGTTGAGAGAGAAGCACTCTTATGTATGGTACTTGGTATATGGTTGTTAGGGTTCATTATTGAAGTCACATCTTTGTGGTATTGGCATATACTTGAGGCTTATGGTATGGTACATGTCATGATTGTGAGTGACAGTACTTAGTTGAAGTACACCATTTGTATTACTTGTTTAGCATATATTATGGTACATGGTTTATGGGATGATATGGTATATGGTTGAGACACTCTTTATGGTGCAAAATTGATACATGGTATATGATATGTTGTTGATGTAGATGGTTGATATACATGGTTTATGTAGGTGGTTGATATACACGGTTGATATGCATGATATGGTATATGGTTGATGTACATGGTTGGAATATGATATGGTATAGGTGTTGATTATTGAGGTGCATGGTAGATGAACGATTCGGTATAGGTTTGGTGCACTTGTTGTGGTACAGGTGGTGATACAGGTTTAGTTCATGGTTGATGCACTTGTTGATGAGACAGGTATAGGTTGATGCATGGTACAAGATTGGTACTTGGTTGAGACACATATATTGTGATGGAATGTGGTAATACATGCTTGGTAGAGGCATGTTTTGGCGATGTTGAACATATGGTTTGAGATATGATCTTAGTGATATTGGCGTGAGTTGCATGTGGATGAGAGTGGATCTAGTTTCATGTATGTGACAGTGATTGGTTGTTTTAGCACTCTGTAAATTTTAACTGGCTGAATAGACAAACGACAAAGGTAATCGTTTCAACCTACTTTAGAGTTGGGCACTAGCCTTCTCAACTCAGAGAGGGATCTCTCGTGTCACTGGATATTTCTTTGGAAATCGGTGGCTAGATTTAGTTTGTTTTGGGAGGTTTTATAAAATTGTTGGCTAGGAAAGGGAGGGACACATAGGGCTATGGAGTTGAAATTTTGAAGGTGAATGAAAAAAATGACTAGCCAGTAGAACTCTCCAAAGGATAAAGGTTAAATGAGGCACTGAATATGAGTTGTAAATGGTATTTAAGTAGGGTGTAAGAGGAAAGAAAAAACACATAATTGCATCAGATCATTTCTGAAATGAATTCTGAATCAATTAAGAAGAAAGACACATAGTTCAAATTGCTTAAGCTGAGAGCATCATACGATGAATTCTGATCTTTTTAACTCTCCAATTTGAACATAAGAAAGTGAAAATGGAATTTATGAATACAAGAAACACATATTATGAGAGAAAAAAAATCTCTTATCACCACCATTATAATCTTTTCATGGGGAATTTAAAGGACAATGCATATATATATTTGATTCAGCTCCAAAAAGTTACATAGTCCCCCTACTACGAGAGCAGGCCCCTCTCCGGTCATTCCAACCATTCATTTATATTTTT
>SNQJ01S0030510.1:38406-61697 GCA_010110895.2 Picea sitchensis | reverse complement strand
TTTGAGGGCCTCAAGAGCCTTCCATTGGAGAAAGAAGGGACCCAAGTCCCCTTTCTTCTTTGTGCCTTTGGATTTCATCAATAGATCAGCTTATACATTGGTGATATTGGTCCATTTGTCTCTATTTTTCATTTGTTTCATATACTCATAGTTTTATTAGTTTTAGTTTAATTCTTGTTAATAGCTTTGTTGCTTTTCTTTCTAACCTTTCCTTTCACAGCTGTCATGCCTAGCAGAGCCCAACTGGGCATGTAAGCACTCTTAATTTGCTCACCTAGTGACGAATTGGGTGCAAACAGTCAAGTCCTTGCATGCTCAATCCGGTGATCCTATGGATCAACATCGGATCGACTGTGATGTGTCTATATAACCATAGATATCTACCATGGTAACATGATAGCAGGATATTAAGACACACGTTAACCTCCTCGTGCCTTCCAATGTGAAGAATATTCATCAAATTCAAGAGGGTGGATTGCGTGAGGTTCATAGTCCATGGTTGGGGGATTATTTTCGAGTTCTTTCCCTTTGTCCTGGTCAAATACTTGTAAGGAGCAAGAATACTATAGTTTTTACAGTCCACTAGGTTGAAGTCGCTGAACTTCAATGTCGTGATATTATCCTGCTATGTTATAACTGCACGTATCCCCTTCGAGAGGTACGCAGTAACCATGGTGTAATCAAGGTCTCTAGGGACACTATCACAACTCACCGTGCTAGCAAAAGGCAGGATGCAATCGAAAAGGATAGTCCAGATTAACTTTGCATTCGCTAAGTCATCTCGATGCTTGGTTCTTTTCTCTGCTGCAGGTCAGGATGGTCTGGATCCTTGAGCAATCGACAGGGAGGCTTACACTCCTCTCGTTGATGAAGCTTGAATTCCGACAAACATCACCTTCTCATAGATAAGATAGATTATAACTTCTTCGACAACTTTCTCTGCAGCGTTGATCTTGTCTGACATGCACGCTTAGATCGGATAACTCAGGTGGATGAATGAGTGCTCAAAGTAATAGAACATGTGTCAATATCAATAAACAGAGTGTGGTAGTAATGGGTTGGTTTTGATACAATTCAAAAAAGTGTTCTCAGTGCAACAATTGACAGAATAAGTAGACACGATGTAACAGATCTCTCCAACGGATGAGAGGCCATCATCAATGCAGTTTTGTCTATTGCAGCACAGTCCCAATGGTTTGATGGCGAGATTTTGGGCCATAATTGTTGTTCTAACCATTCGAGGCATCAGGCTAACGGTTACAATGCTTTCAACGACTATATTTCTTCGCCATGGTAAAGTGCCATGCTGTGCTCTTCTGATATCCCAACGAATTTCCAGTTTTCCAAACCTTCCTTTTGCGAAGTCCCTTCTGGAACCTTCTACAACTTTTCTATCTTTTTTCTCTTCTTACTAAGCTTTCTAGCCTTCTTCCCTGTAATATTTTTCCCGGTATTCCTCTTTCTATTCTGTTTCTTATCTCCTTTTAGCATAGTAACTTTGCGTTGTTGATGGTATTTTGTATGGTTCAAAGCCAATACTTCTTCTTTATCTAGGGTAGGTGCTTTACTCTTTGGTGATCCTTCTTGTGTTGTTTCCACTTCGACATCCAAGTTTCTGGTTTTGAACAACTTTGATCTGTTCACATGTTCTTCAATCAAGTGCATTATCCTCCTAGTCATGAAATATTTTAATTCTTGCTTCTTTTGTTCTAAGACTTCCTCTTCTTTTCTTCTGGCCCGATCTTTCTCAATCCATGTTTTTCCTAGTAATATAGCAAATGGGGTGTTGTTCTCAATAAATTTAACAAACCAAAATCTTCTTCTGTCGAAGTTCCATGAACATTCATATGTATCTGGGTGAGTATTCCACATAGGGTTATCAACTTTCCTCTAAATAATCCTATTCCCCCTAATGAAGGAATCATAATAGGCTTTCCTAAAATTTCCCAAGTCATTTCTGTCATGATATTCAGCTGTGTTTCTTCATCCAGAACACAATCAATGTCGAAGTATCCTATTCTTGTCTCTATGCACCTTTTTTCTTTTAAGCTATCTGATAAGTTGATATTTCTGTGATCATTCATGATTTCTTTCATTTGTAGCAATACATCTTTAATTCTTTCTAGGGTTCTTCCATGGTATCAGTTTCTTGATCTTTGTCAGGGTTTTCTTGTCTCATATTCATTCTTTCAACCTTAGCAATCATTCTAGGGAAATCCAAAACTTCATGATCCATAGCTTGACAACAAAGACAACTAGGTCTTTTACCAGGGCATTCCTTAACAAGATGTCCCGATCTTCTGCAAATATAACAAAGGGTTAGTATTCTTTCTCTTTTAAATGATCCTTAGCCTTTCCTGCACTACACACTAGGATCATAGTAGCTATCCTACAAAAAATTCTTTCTAGGGTCCTGCATCCATTTGTTAATCCACACATTCTTTCTATGCATAGGAATAACATATCTTTCATTATTTCTATCATATCTACTCATATCAAACCTTCTTTCATCTAGATGTGCCCTATTTTTCAAGCTAGGACACAATTTATCAAACATACCTAGATCCATACTTTTGAAATAAAATTTTCCACTTTTCTTACCTTTTCAATAAAAAAATTTGACCGTTCTTACCTTTATCAGAGAACAAAGATTCAATATCTTACCTCTTTTCTTCAGATCTGACTTTTTTTCTTAGCACAGAGCTTTACAGGTCAAGTAGAATAATACGCACTAGGGCATCACATCTATGCATAGAGATTTATTTTCTTCAGTTACCAACAATCGGAGTTTTAGGTCCCAACAACAAAACCATTTGTTGGCACAGGGAAGACCCAAGGTTCAATTCTCAAGATCGTACCAAAAAAACCCTAACTACCAACCCTTTCGGCAACACCTGCGAAGCAGATAAAGTCTCACCTGAGGTAGATGTAGTGGTGGTTGTAGGACTCAGATGTCTGCAACCTTAGTTGGGACACTGATATGTGATTACAACACCTTAACATAACACTTAGAAACTATAGTTCATTAATATCCAGCCTTAGTTTACAACACAGATAAACCCTAATAATAGAGTAGTACAGTATTCACACATATCCGATATATTCAAGCACTAAGCACATCTACATAGATTAGATCTAACACTCATTCAAATTTTTCAATACTAAGCTATCATATTATATTCTTCTAAGCATGTATCAGTGCACTAAGCAATTAATCACATAAACAAGAGAATAACCATAAAGAAAAAAGCAACCACAACACAGTATTTACATGGTTCACCCCCAGCCCGAGGCTATGTCCACCAAATCTTCTTCTTCTTTATTGCCTTCTATCAATCTTCTACATGAACAGAGCCATGAGATCTTACTTCGCAGAGGAAAAGAGATCTGCGTGCACTTCGCTAGATCTTCCTTCCACGAGTTACAACAAAAATCCTTTCCTTAGTCTCTTATAATCACTTGCACTTATCTCTACAAGTCTCACATAGTATCCATGAAGCATCTACAATCCACACTTTCACTTAGTACTTAGCACTTAGAAAGGTACCAAAAATACCTTCCTTCTTCTTACCTTGCCTAGAATTCTATTTATACATTATAAAAAGGGCCTAAACATGGGTAAACCCATGGGTTGTCATTCTCATACCCGTTACATAGAACAAAACACAAAAAACCCTAAAAAGGGGCCGAGATCCCACGATCTCCGCTTTGACTTGCGCTCCGCCTTCTAAATCCCGTCAAAGTCCCAAAATAGGTCAATAATGACCAAGGATTCTCAAAAATTGGTCAAGGGCCAAAAAACTGCCTTCAGGACAATGTATGGTCATTACAAGTTCACAGTGGTGCCATTTGGGTTATCAAATGCACCAGTTGTTTTCATGTGCTAGATGAATGGTGTTTTCCAAGAATATTTAGACAAGTTTGTCATTGTCTTGATGAAATCCTTGTATATTCCAAGTCATAAAAATAAGATGAGAATCATTTGATAATGGTGTTAAAAGTGTTAAGAGAGAACCAACTATATGCCAAATTGAGCAAGTGCTCATTTTATCAAAACGTAATTCACTATTTGGGGCATATCATATCCGAAGAAGGGATATCAGTGGACCTTGGAAATATTGAGGCCATTAAAGGGTGTACAACACCTAAGAAAGTGAAAAAATTCATATCCTTCATGGGTCTAGCTGGCTACTACAAAAGATTCATTGCAGGGTTTTCGAGCATTGGTCACCCAATCACTTCCTTGCAAAGGAAGGGGGTGAAGTTTCAATGGAAAATAGAATGTGAAAAGAGCTTCCAACGATAGAAGCAATTGTTAACCAATGATCCAATTCTAAGGATTGTTGACCGAAATGAATATTTAATGGTTTTAATAGATGCATGCAAAGAAGGACTTGGTGGATTCCATAGTCAAAATGGGTTTGTGATATGTTTTGAATCTAGAAAATTGAAGGAGCATGAAAGGCTCTATGCCACTCATTATTTGGAGTTGGAAGCCATAGTGCATGCCTTGAATAAGTGGAGGCACTACCTCATGGGAAAGAGGTTTGAGCTGAGGATAAACCATAATGGTCTGAAGTATTTGTTTGATCATCCAACTTTGAATGCTATGAAAAATAGATGGTTGGAATTCCTCTGTGAGTATGACTTTGATATTAAGCACATCAAAGGAAAGGAGAAGAAAGTGGCAAATGCACTCAGGAGGAGAGTGCATTAACTACATTCTACAACCATTAGCATGTATCAAAATGATCTTAAAGGAAGAATTTCTGAGGCCGCAAAAGAAGATTTGGAGTACATGGAGTTGATAACAAAATTGCAGCAAGGTAAAATGAAACAGAAATTTGAAGATTATGAATTGGGAATTCATGGAATTCTCTTGTACGGGAACAAAATTTATGTACCCAACTCTCCTAAATTGAGGAGTATGATTTTAAAAGAGATGCATAATGTACCTTATGTTAGACACCCATGATATCAAAAAATAGTTTCAGTAGTCAAGAGCCAACATTATTGGAGAGGCATGAAGAAGGAGATTGTTGAGTACATTGCTAAATGTTTGGAGTGCCAGAAGGTCAAGGTTGAGAATAGACACCCAGCTAGGTTGCTGCAACCATTTCCCATTCCTGAGTGGAAGTGGGAAGTGGTGACGATGGATTTCATCACCAAATTTCCCAGAACAAGAAAGCATCATGATGATATCATGGTGGTGGTGGATAAGCTTACTAATGCTGCCCATTTTATTCATATGAAGGTTACTCATAAGGAAACCAATGTTTCTAATATTTACATGAGGGAAGTAGCACACTTGCATGGCATACCCAAGACAATTGTGTCAGACAGAGACCCAAATTTTACCTCAAAGTTGTGGAAGGGATTATTCAAAGAGTTCAAAACAAATCTGACCTTCATCACAACTTATCATCTCGATTCAAATGGGAAAAAAAAGAGTGAACCAAGTGATAGAGGATATGCTAACGATGTATGTGATGGAAAAACCATCTAAATGGGAATATTACATACACTTGGTATAATTTTCCTACAACAATGGGTACCAAGAATCACTGAAGATGAGCCCATTTGAGGCACTTTATGGAAGAAAGTAAAACACCCCAATAAGATGGGACAACCCAACTTACAAAACAGTGATTGGGCCAACGTTTCTCAAAGAAATAGAAGAGAAAATGTTGAATACTAAAGAGAATTTAAAGGATTCCCAAGACAGGTAGAAAATCTATGTTGATTAAGGCATAAATAATAGGGAATTTAAAGTGGGTGATCATGTTTTCTTGAAAGTGAAGGCCAATAGAAGTTCCCTTAAGTTAGGAAAATATTCCAAGTTGGGAGCCGGATATTGCGGGTCATTTGAAATCCTAGAGAGGATTGGACTAGTAGCTTACATGCTTGCATTACCTGCATCTATTTCTATACATAATGTATTCCATGTATCATTTCTTAAGAAATATATACCTAATGCTAATCATTTTATTGATTGGAATGTGATTCAGGTGGAGCAAGAAATCTCTTTTCAAGTGCATCCAATACGCATTCTGGACCGAAAAATAAAACAACTCTGGAATCGATCCATAGCGCTTTTAAAGGTCCAATGGAACTGGTATAATACTGAGGACAAAAATTGGGAGCATGAATATGCTATGCGGGTAGAATACCCTAATCTTTTTGAAATTTTTTGAAAATCTTGTTGATGTTATGTAAAAGAGTTACACTTAGGACCATGCAAAAATAAAGGGAGGGGATTGTAATACCCCAAGGCCGAGCCCCTACTAAATTGTAATGATGTTTAATGAAGTTCATAGGTTAGTGAGCCAATTATTTATAAGTTGGGAGGATTATGTGTTCATTAGGTCGAAGATCCTAGATGCTAAGGCCAATGAGCCTATTCTTGTATATGTGATTATGCAGATAATTAATAAAAATACATCACTGCGTGTAGACCAACCACGAATAAAGATTTATGGGGGACTAATCTCCACTAGGAAGGGAAAGGGATGAGAGGTGAGAGGCTAGGAAAAAGGGGCTAAGACTGAGGGCTTAACCCAAGGGATATTATAATGTATTTCATGTTATCTGAAGTTCCTTTGGGGTGAGGAATGAACCCCAAGTGGAGAGGAGCGAGCTCCTAGAGAGCCAAGTGTCATTCAGGACACATGCAAATTTATGTGGGGAATTCCATTATTGTTGGGGTTCTCTCTCACCATTCTTGCCACCCTTCCCATTCACTCACGCACTAAGAAGACACACAATCATTCATTTCCACCATTGTTAAACCCTCTGCAATTGCGAACCTCTGTAATTTGCTGAGCCGCCCCTTGCTGTACTTGATTTTTATACTGTGGTTACCTGGTTGACTTACGAGCTAGAAAGAAGAAGTAGGTTATCAGGAATATGGTTTGAAGAGGTGGGTTGTCTCCCGTGGGTTGAAGAAGTAGGTTTTCAGGCCTATGAGAAACTCTCTCTAGGTGAGAGAGGTTGCTGGGGAAGTGATTTCTCCTGGAGGGAGGAAAAAAAAAACTACAGAGCTCTAGTGATTCTTTATATGGCTCGTTGTTGAATCCCTGCAAGGGAAGTGGAGCATGCGATGGATTGTGGAATAATGAAGGTGTATATTCCTAGGGTGGGACATGCATGTGGGGAATGAGAGTCTGTGATCAGTGGGCATAAGTAGGCTCCTTAGAGGGAATGCTTCCTATTGCATTGTGCATATTTTCATAGTCTCAGCCTAGCCTAGGATTTACTTTACCCTGGGTGGAGTTTAGTCCCATCTTGGGGGTGACCCATTGCTGATAGCTTGGAGCAGTGTGGTCTAAGGCTGGGAGGTTCGTGGAAGGTCTCCACGTAGTTGGTGGTCTTTTCATAAAATGATAAGTACCAATTCTATGTTAATTGTATGATGTGTAAATTTCACATGTGCTATAATGTTATGAGTATTTCCTATATAATTTTACATGCTGTGTTTAAGTATGTGTTTGAAGTTTATCATAATTGTATGTGTTTATTATCACTTCCGCTTGAATCTGTGTATGAGAAGAATGTTTATGTCTGTTAAAATTTGCATTAGATATATATGCATATCATATTTTGGATAGAGAATGATATTTTCAAGTGGCATGATCCAACCTAGGTGGTTGGGTATGTTGCAATATGGTTTCATAGCAATTTTCTTTTGAATTAGTGGCATGTCCCCAATGAGGGTGTCCGGGGGAAGTTACACCATCGGTCATTGGCATTCAAATATTTTCTTCATCAGGAACAAAAACGTCACTTAAATCTACCGATCCCTGACCATCGGTCATCAATGATTGACAATTTTCTTTGGTCGATCTTCAACCCTTCACCAAACTCACCGACCCCTGGCCATTGGCCATCAATGATTTCTGTTGGAAAAATTCCACACTTAGAATTTTTGACAAAATCAAAGGTGAATCTGTGTTGTTGATCTCCTGTCCAAGATCATCTTTACTATCGATTTTATCCAACTCCCCAAAAAACTGAAATGAATATGAACCGTCGATGTTCCCCCTTTTTCAAATCTCTGAATCAATCCCAACCGTCGATTTGGTAATTTCGTCAAACTTTGTTGAACATTATAATGACCATTAAAATTCAAATTTTACCTTCTAATTCAAATTCGGCTCTGCAAACCGAAGTTCAAATCGATTAACTTCTTAGACAATACTGGAATCATTCAAACTAAGATCCATTCGTTAATTTGGGGGATTTCACTCAAATTCTTCCACCATTTTTCCCAAATTAGCACAAACATATTTAAAATTCATGATAGTGAATCATCCTGATTCGTAGTTGTTCTAGCCTGTAACAGTTCAATGTTTGAACCTGAAGCTCTGATACTAATTTGTAATGTCCCCATCCACCCAAGCTGGGAAACACCACTATAATTCTACTCTGTTACCATACTGTAACATACCCAACCTCCCACAGGACGAGCATACCACACCAAGAATGCACCTCCTTGCTGATTTCAAATCTATGATAATAATTAATTAATAAATAAGCATGAAATACATACATGCAATGATCAAGATTCATACCACAACATAGAAGACATGCAAAATATACCACACACAACATTAACTAGAAATAATGCATATTATAGGTACAATCTCAGGTATAAATTTTATACGCAGCGGAAATAAATACACAAGAAAAAAAAACCATAACAAAGAGAACTTAGATTTTATAAAAGAAGACACCAACTAGATGCAGACCAAGGATGTTCCACCCAACCGTAGACATTGTTGTCCCATGTCTCAACAAAAATGTCACCCCCGAGCTAAGGCTATGATTCCACAAGGACAGTTCCAAAGTGTTACTTGGCTTCCCAAACCAGTCAACACTCAAGATCTCACATGATTCTCTGACACTCATAACAATCCAAGTACCCAGCTCTCTTCTACCCAGACTGCACCACCTAAGAGAATGGACCTCCACCCTTCTCTGCCACACAGTCCCTCAGGCATTCCCTCTCCTTCCAGGGCTCCATTGCAGTTGGTCCAGAATATCCATGCTGAGATTCTCAGGACTTGCAGCTATGATAAAAGTTGAACACATGACAAGCATCTTAGACATGTAAGCCTCACATCATGTTTGTATTACACCAACAATATATACAACCAACAATTGTGGTTGTTGTTCAACAATTCCTCTTCCTTTCCCAAGACAAGACACACAAATGAAAAAATATGAGAGAGTGACATAAGAGAATGTAGCGAATACCCCACGACATAGGATGAATAGTGAACAAATCAGGTGAATGAACGCATGATGTGACTAGCAATAACATCATAATTTTCCAATGGGAGAACCCCTTCCACATACCAGGGATGGGTTTTTGTAATTCGTGGGGATCAATAATCTCTTTATCTCCCCCTAAGAGCTCATGTAACCGATTCCCCCACCCCCATTACACAAAATGGGTAATATAAAATAAATAAGCACTTATCCCCTCAAACCCCCTCGCTTGTAGAATCATAGCCCTCTATAAATCTAGTCCTTGCCCGTCTAGCAGCCAACGATGTATCTATTATTAATAATGATCAAAACATTACATTTCTTATGCACACTGGCCTTTTCATAATTTTTTGGGCACTCTAGCCTCCCAAAAATGTAACACTAACCTATTTAATATGGGGGATCAAAATCTAGGGTGTTACAATACTCTTGGAACAATGATGAGCTTCACTACAAAGGTCATTTGTATTTAAGTAAATAGTCACAAATAAAATCCATGGTGCTTTCTTTACTTCATGCTACACCCACAACTGGGAACTCTGGTCTTACCAAAACCTATGACCGGTTCAAACGTTCTTTTTTCTGGGACAGTATGAAAAAGGACATTCAAAATTTTGTGGTCGAATGTGATGTTTGTCAATGCAACAAGGGAGAAATAATCAAACCTCCTGGAACCATACAATCGCTTCCGATTCCACTCGCTATTTGGAGGGACATATCTATGGATTGTATTTTGGGCTTACCTAAATCAACCAATAATTCAATCATTATGGTGGTCGTTGATCATATTTCCAAGTATGCTCATTTCTATGCTCTTCAACACCCATTTACCGCATCCAACGTGGATCAACGTTTCATGGATCATGTCTTCATTCTTGATGGAATTCCTCATTCTATTGTTTCTAATCGAGATCCAACTTTCACCAACAATTTTTGGCAAGAACTATTCAGGCTATAGGAAACTCAATTGTATCTCAACACAACCTATCATCCCCAGACTGATGGTCAAACTGAAGTTGTCAACAAGTGTTTGGAAACATATTTGAGGTGTTTTTGCTCTGAAAGTAAAAATCAATGGGCTCAATGGTTACCATTATTTGAATGGTCGTACAACACTTATTACCATACAACTACTTGCACGAATCCTTTTGAAGAACTATATGGAAAAAATCCACCTTCCACTCTCTCCTACATGCTAGGTGTCTCGAATGTCCAGGCGGTTGATCAAACACTTACAGTTTGAGAGGCTATTTTTTGTACCCTCAAAGCGAATTTAGTCATGGATCATCACATGAAGAAACAAGAAGATCAAGGTCACTCTGAATGTCAATTTTCTGAAGGAGACCAGGTGTTTCTTTGACTGCAACCTTATAAGAAAACTTCACTCAAGGCCAAACATTTTCAGAAAATAGCGCCCAAATTTTATGGTCCTTATACAGTTCTCAAGGGCGTGGGACAGGTGGAATATAAATTATCTTTTCCTAGTCATTCTAAGATCCATCCTTTTTTTATGTCTCTTTCTTAAAGAAGGTTATTGGAACTAAGTGCTAAACTCAAACTAGCCTTCCCGATTTGGGTGAAGAAGGCTCAATTTGGTTTCAGCCACAAGCATTTTTGGACCAACGTGAGCATATTCTTTGTCAGTGCACCATCAAGGAAGTGTTAGTCTAGTGGAAAGATACAACTCCCGCAGATGCGACCTAGGAGCCACCTACCATACTACAACAATTTCCTCATCTAAACCCTTGAGGACAAGGTTTCTTTTAAGGGGGAGGGAATGTTAGGGACCTAACCTCCTTAACTCCTCAAGTGGGTAGAATAATATATCTCCATGTAATAAAGGACAATATTAATAATTCCTAGAAATAAGGAAGAATAAGTCATGTAAGAAGACCTAATAGAAGCTTTCGCTTCTAGAAGGATATTCCTTTAGATTGTTCTTTTGGATAGATAGATTTTGTATAAATAGGAGTAGAGGGTATGAGAAGTATTGTTTTGAGAATTATTGTGATAGAGATCTACTCTGTTGGAGGTTTCCCCCTTGAAGAGGCCAATGAACATTGTTTCCTATCAATAAACGTATAATTATGATGTTGTGGTTTCATATAATTTGTTGTTCCACTATTATATCTGCAGTATTTCTATATTATGTTGTTATCTCGGTATTATTCTTTGCATTATTTATTTTTTTATGATAATATAATAGACATGGTACCTTAAATGTATGTGGGCTATAGTGGAGGGAAGGTCATACGTACATAGGATGTAGTGGAGGAAAGTGCACACATACACGGGTTGGAGTGGAGGAAAGTGCGTACATACATGGGACGTAAAATAATAAGTAGAGTACATGTAAAAAAAAAACTCATGAAAACTCGAGTAGAAGTTAGTACTAGGTGCCTGAAGTATGAAGAAAGTTCCCAGGTCAACATTCTATAGGTTCATATCATCTACCAAAGTTCTGGAATGGTTAAATGTTTGTTTTAATTATCATTTTTGCTTATGGTATGGTAAATTCTTGAAGCATTCTTGGTATGTTTTTTGTGATATGTGGAAATGGTATATGTTGCTTGGTTGGTTGAGTGAGAAGCACTCTTATGTATGGTACTTGGTATATGGTTGTTAGGGTTCATTATTAGAGGCACATCTTTGTGGTATTGGCATATACTTGAGGCTTATGGTACGGTACATGTCATGATTGTGAGTGATAGTACTTAGTTGAAGTACACCATTTGTATTACTTGTTTAGCATATCTTATGGTACATAGTGTATGGGATGATATGGTATATGGCTGAAACACTTTTTATGGTGCACGATTGATAGATGGTATATGATATGTTGTTGATGTACATGGCTGATATACATGGTTTATGTAAGTGGTTGATATACATGGTTGATATGCATGATATGGTATATGGTTGATGTGCATGGTTGGAATATGATATGGTATAGGTGTTGATTATTGAGGTGCATGGTAGATGAACGATTCAGTATAGGTTTAGTGCACTTGTTGTGCTACAGGTGGTGATACAGGTTTAGTTCATGGTTGATGCACTTGTTGATGGGACAAGTATAGGTTGATGCATCGTTGATGCATGGTACAAGATTGGTACTTGTTTGAGACACATATATTGTGATGGAATGTGGTAATACGTGCTTGGTAGAGGCATGTTTTGGTTATGTTGAACAAATGGTTTGAGATATGATCTTGGTGATATTGGCGTGAGTTGCATGTGGATGAGAGTGGATCTAGTTTCATGTATGTGACAATGATTGGTTGTGTTAGCACTCTGTAAGTTTTAACCGGCTGAATAGACAAACGAAAAAGGTAACTGTTTCAACCTACTTTAGAGTTGGGCACTAGCCTACTCAACTTAGAGAGGGCTCTCTCGTGTCACTGAATATTTCTTTGGAAATCGGTGGCTAGATTTAGTCTGTTTTGGGAGGTTTTATAAAATTGTTGGCTAGGAAAGGGAGGGACACATAGGGATATGGAGTTGAAATTTTGAAGGTGAATGAAAACAGTGACTAGCCAGTGAACTCTCCAGAGGATAAAGGTTAAATGAGGCACTGAATATGAGTTGTAAATGGTATTTAAGTAGGGTGTAAGAGGAAAGAAAAGACACATAATTGCATCAGATCATTTCTGAAATGAATTCTTAATCAATTAAGAAGAAAGACACATAGTTCAAATTGCTTAAGTTGAGAGCATCATACGATGAATTCTGATCTTTTTAACTCTCCAATTGGAACATAAGAAAGTGAAAATGGAATTTATGAATACAAGAAACACATACTATGAGAGAAAAAAATTCTCATATCACCACCATTATAATCTTTTCATGGGGAATTTAAAGGACAATGCATATATATATTTGATTCAGCTCCAAAAAGTTACATAGTCCCCCTACTACGAGAGCAGGCCCCTCTCCGGTCATTCCAACCATTCATTTATATTTTTAATAGTATATATAGATAAACTACATCTTGGATTCAAAACAAATCATTTTCCCCAAGATACCAAAAATAGACATCAATTACAACAAAGGAGTAACGTACAACAACTATACTCCTATTTTCTAGGGGACATTATAATTAAAAAAATGACATATTTGAAATTTTCTCTCTAAATGCCACATGTGTATATCATTACAAAATTATCTGAAACATACTCAATTTAGCTTGAAAACTATTTCAGATTAGCAATTTGTTCTTTTAAAGTGTCAAGCCAAGCAGGCTGGTTTTCTCTTACGCTTTCAACCATCTCAACTTTAACCTTTGTCTTCTATTGCTTGCTCTGCGTCCTCTTGAAAACTTTGGTGAGGTGCTCGTCTGCATATCCATTGATGATTAAATCCTTCATGATAGGATTTAATCAGACCTCTTTATCTTCTCTTGTCTCTTCTGCAGAATTTGTATGAAATTCCTTTGCTAATATTCATGCAACCAACTTCTCTTTCTTCTTCAATGATGAATTTGTCATATTAGTTGAAAATCTCGGTTCACTGGAAGCTGCCTGGTCTTTCTTATCCATTTTCCCTAGTTTGCAGAAAACATAAACTTATCTTCCTTAGTTGAATGAATCAACCTGTGATTACCTCGCTCTGAAAGGGAACATTAATCACCCAAAACAAAGTAATGTAACCCATGTTTCGAATGACACTAGTCATTGAGTTTCAATTATGGAATACTAAAAAACGTACTTACAGGTACAACGGTTTGTCACACTCGGTCAATATATTTAGAATGATGAGCCTTCGAATCGGTTATCTGGCGGCGCTCAGTTGGCATCCCACGGATGAGAATTACTCAAACGAGTGGCGGGAGGAGATTTGACTAACCATCTCTTTCCCCATGCAATGATATTAGAACATGTGACATTGGGGTGTGGTTAAGTAGTTTTGTGCTTACCCTCTTTTCCCCCTGATATGCATCTAGAGGCACTAGGTAGCTTTGATGTGAAACCGTGGTTTCATTATTAGTCTACCCTCAAGAGTTTAAACTCCGTGTTAATTTTGTGCCCGATGCGCTCCACTACCTTTGATCGGTGGTTCCCACGATCCACGACCCATTAGATCCTATCGCCCTCATATCTCCACTAAATTTATCCCTCCCCTCCAGATCTGACCCTGCCTGCTAACCTATCACGCTTCTTATACCGATTTAGCGTCCTGCCAAATATTGAGACTATGCTTCCAAGAAATTATTATAGTGATAGCATAGGCTTCAAATGGGGATGTTACCCTCCCTATGAGGTAGCAAATAATGTGTAGACCCGGTGCCTCATCCATTGGGTTGATCCTGCAACATATGTGTGCCTTATTCTGTCCTGGAGACTGAACTCCATATATACTGCTGAAATCTAACTGAATACTTTATTTGGGAATCTAATTTTGAAAATGCTTGATTATCAAGCTTATTTCCACCTACCTACCCTAACTTCTAAAGAGAGATGCCAGTCAGGTGAAATGAAAGTGCCAATGCAACCACACCCACATTTTATCCATTGCTTGTCGGCTTTACACATGCTCACTCCAAAACTTGTTCATGGATAACCCAACCGATAATTTATATATGAATTTGAATCTTAGGATTTCAAAAACATTAGGACTAATCACCATTTCTAGCCAAACTGCAAATGGATCCTCCAACACATGCATAAAACAACAATTTTGTTCTATTTCTTCCACAACGTTCTTCTTTTTAGGTGATTCACCCTGTCGATTTTCATCAAAAGGCTGAAAAATATGTTGAAACTGCTTTGAATATCAACCTTATGAATCGAAAGATAGTTCTAACTGAAATGAAACTTCTGGTATAAAGAAATCCATATCTAATATTGACACTGATTTATCATCCCCTTCATTCCTAAGCTTACAACCCACCATCAACTGTAAATTATAATTGTAAAGATTTTCCATATAGCATGCCATGGGGTCATGAAACACATGAGGGAACATTTCATTTTTAGGAGTTAAGACAAAAGAACAGGCTTCCCTCAAAAGCGTTTTTTGTTCTTGTTCTACTTCTTCAATCCTGAGAACCCTTTCACATGCAACGACAACAACAGGTTTGTCTACTCTTCCGTGCATATCAAAAAAATTATTCATACACCCTTGAATGACATCCATATTATGTGCATCAAGGCTATCCTCTTATTCATTAAATAGTTTTGATTTGGCTTTATTAACCTTCTAGAAATTTGTTTGAGGACTATCATTGTGCCTTTCATATGAATGAATGGGAGTAAGTTCTTGTTCATAATATCCTTGCAAATATGAATATCTAACATCATGAACTATTTCACAGTATAGAGTCCTCATGGATGTATTTTCAAAACCATGAATTTCAAAGGAATCAAATAGAATAATTGCCTCTTCATCATCTTTCTCTGTTATTGATTGGAAAGTGGCATGCACTATCTTGTTTCTTTCCTGAAACTCTATGTTATTCGCTTGTCCGTTGCTTAGAGTTTTAATATATGCAACTTCAAAATTCTCATCTCTGTTTAGGCCACTTAGAAATTTAAAAACCACATCATTCTTAGGGGAAGACAAAAAACTTTGAAACAATTTGTCTTGATGGAAATCTTGTTGCATATCTTCATTAGTTTCAGGAGAAAGGAAATGACCTTTAACAAAAATTTATTGATCATCTTCTTCTTTATTTTCAGGCTGGTGGTTGAGCACATGATGCAAATTTGAACTGAAATAACCTCCCATGTAATCAACCACATGATCATTTAATGCATGTTAAGGTTGTTGATATTCCTCATCAACAACCATTTTCTTATGTAAAGCAGTGCTATTGCAGTCAGACGTTCCTTCTTCCTTTGTTACCTCATGATTTGCTTTCAAAAAATCAAAGGAAGAAAAACACAATGGAAGATGGTTTTCATTTGTAAGTCCATTGCACCTTGGATATTCAACATCATGTCTGAAGGATGTCTGATTTGAAACATTATAAAGATTTTTATTCAGTGTTCTGAAAGAAGAAAAACATAGCGGTATGGTTCCTTCACCTGATTCAAAATATTATTCATTTTCTTTACTTCTGTCATGTGGACATCTTTCGATTTCTTTAGGTTGTTTAACACACTCCCTTTCAGATTCCTCTTTGACCAATGGAAGCAATTTCTTGTCAAATTGTCTCAGTGAATCAATGTGATTTGGCATCAACATACTCTCCTTTGTTTCAATGATGACCTTAGAATTTTCTTTTAGCAATTCAAATGAAGAAAAGAACAAAGGAAAATAATTCCTTTAGCTATTTTAGTACCCTCTTCTCTATGACTGTGATAGGTAAGATTATTTCTCTCATTATACTAATGGATAAGGACATTTCCTAATAGAGGAATTGCACTTGGATGTTCTGTGAGATCATTATCGTAATCATTGTCATATTGATCATATATAGGCAAATTGATAACATTTGCTACATTGTCTAACAAGAACAAACTTGGGACATCAACCCGTTCCTCAACAAATTGATTTGCAAGCTCATCTTCTTGACCATCTTCAAATGAATAAATGAAAAAATAAGCTTTATGCTCAGCATGGGGTTGATCAGAAACTGCATACGTAACTTTCCTTTCAATAAGTGGGATATAATCCTCTGCAAAATCATTTTCATTCAAGACTTCAAAAGGAATTATGATATCATCAATTTTATGTTCAAGATTCCAGTGACATTCATCCTTATGTCATGGAACACCCAATTTTTCACTTTGAATCTATTCACATTCTAGGACATTGTGTTGAATCTCCTGAGCATCACTGAACATTTTCTATAAGGTCACAGGTCTCCTTTCCATCAGGAGGAAAGACAAATCTGGGTGAAGAGTAGTGGCATACTGGAGCATTGAAGTAGCTTTAGTGGGTTGAATTTCTTTGGATAGATCAAAAAATTACTATAAAACCTTCTACTGAATGCGGAAATGGTATCAGTGCTTTTCCCTTTCAAGGCATATAGTTCTGTAAGATGTAGGTCTAGATATTTCTTCTTACCCCATAACTTCGAAAAAACACCTTTCAATTATTCCCATGAGACAATTTTCCCTAGTTGCAAATGTTTGAACCACTCTTTGGTATCTCCTTTCAAGGATTGAGAGAAATCCCTCATACAAACATCATTGTGATCAATCTGAAACAAATATATAAAATGCTCAAAACCTTGGTAGGTACCATGTTCCCCATCAAACACAGGTAGGTACTCATAGTACTTTGGAGGAAAATCATGAAGGATGTGGGGTAATTTCAAGGTTCTGTATCTATGCTGGATATTGGAGGGTGTTGAACAAGGCATAGGATATGAAATATCAGACTTGGTCTCATGAGGTTTATTAGCTTGGTTGTAGTTATCATATGTTTCAGGTGGGATATTTTGATCAAGGTCAGAAATAAAATGAGGGGATATTTTTATAATCTTAAGAGGAGGATATGCAACTTCATGATTATTATGATCATCATTTGCATGCAGTAGGTAAGAAAAAATTGTCTAGAATGTTCAGGCAAGGACCAGAAGAAACTTATAACAAACAATAAAATGCCTTGGAAAAAATCCAATTTCAAGTACTTGTTTACTTCCATAATGCCTTTTCATACCTCTGTCAGGGATCTCATCTTTGGACCATGGAGTCATCAATGATTTTTTGCAAGCTGGATTCTGCATTGAGAGTGGAGTCGTTAGTAAAATTTAAATTTCTGGATTCTTCTACTAGTGGAATCACCTTCAAACTAATTTTTTGATGTGTGGAGTCGCCAGAACAGGAATACAACCAATATGTGTTGTTGGGACAGGGGCAGAACCAGGGTTCAATGCTTTAACAACACACCCACAAAACCCTAACTACCGACCCTTTCGACAACACTTGTGAAGCAAATGAAGTCTCACCCAAGGTAGAGGTAGGGGGGTTACATGACTTAGGCATCTACAAATGAGATGGGACACAGATCTGTGATTACAACACTTGACAGAGAACTTAGCCAATAACATGCATTAGTTCCTTAACCTTATTCACATCGCAGGTTAAACCCTTATTACATATTAGCGCAGTAGTAATCAAGATTAAACACATCCAATAATTTAGCACATAGCATCAACTCAGATCTAGCATTCATTCACATCATTACACACTAAGAAAATACATCATATGAATTCATTATATTTTATAACAACATCACTAAGAAAATAAGCATATAAACAACATCAACAACATCACACAAAGCACATCAGAACAGAGGATATATGTGGTTCACCCTAGTGTGGGGCAACGCCCACCAACTCTTCTTCTTATTTATTAGTCTTCGATATCCTTACATTCTTTTTCTCCTATGAACAAAGCCATGGATCTTGGCTTCGCACTGGACAAGTGATCTACGCAAATCGCACTAGGTCCACCTTCCACAAAATCAGGTCAAGGCACAGAGCCAACTCCTTGATAACACAAAGTGTTACATATTCTGTCTGCACAAAGACTCTTACAATCACTTGCACTTATGTCTACAAGTATCAACACATAGTATGCACAAAATCCAACAACTTCTCTTCTCACTTAGAAAAATTTACATATTCTTGCATGAAGGCAACTTAGACATCATAGAACTTTAACTTACATCGCTTAGCTATCGATTTATACATTACAAAAAGGCCTAAACATGGGTAAACCCATGGGATGACATTCCATACCTGTTACATAAACCCTAAAAAGCCCAAAAATCCCACAAAACAAGTGAGATCCCACTATCTTAGCTTCACCTGGGTGCTCCATCTTCAACCAGCCTGTCAAAGTCCCAAAAATGGTCAAACACAACCAATGTTTCCTCAAAACTTGGTCAAGGGCCAAAATTCCCCCAAGACTCACTTGTGACTCATCCCGAGTCACTTAGATGTAGGCAGGGCTGCTTCGAAGGCCTCGAGATTAGCTTGAACTGCCTCGACTTTCTTCTTTGCTAGAGCCTCCTTCTCGATGAAATCCTAAATGACTTGTGAGGTGATAGGCCCTTCCATGCATTGTTCCACTGTCACAACCAATTGGTCTAGCTGCTAGTCTTTTCCTTCAAGTTCTTCAAAAATCATGCAGGCTTCGTCATGCACCGGCTGAAGTCTTTGTGTCACTTCCATAACCTTTATCTAGATAGAAGTAACCCACTGTTGGACTATGCACTTCTCTTGCGACCTTTTCATCTTCTCAATGAAAGTAAGCAGCAGTGCAACTTCATCTGTGCTTGTACAATGGACGCTTTTTCCTTCTCTTCTTGAAGTTTTGCCTCTAGTTTCCTCAGCTCTAGATCTTCTACAAAGCGCTCATAGGTCTACACCCTTTGATCACTTAATTTTTTACACTTTGAGGCGAGTGTCCTGATTCTTTCTACTATGTTCCTAGTAGCTTCTCCCCTCTGATCGCACACTTCTTGCAAATTTATCGGCACTGCTTGGATTTCTAGCTCAATTACTCTTGCTTGAAGCTACTAAATTGCCTCAGTGAGCTTCCCCACTTGTATCTCGACTGACTATTATTCCTCCTGTGCCAAGCTCAACACAGAGTGAAGTGATTTAGTGACTGCCTCTTTAAATGAAATTTTCTCCATGAGAAACTAGTCTTTCTCTTTCTAGATTTTATTTTTTTCCTCCTAGAACATCTCCCTCAATTCATATTTCTCTTTCTTCGCAGCTCGAAGTTGCTCTAGGACCTTTTCTTTTTCTTTCTTTAAGGCCTCTGTGGCCTGCTCCTTTTCTTCTTGGACTGGACGAAGTCGAGCTTCAACGACATCTACTAGCCTTCATAATTGGGTGGGCTCATCCCCTAATTATACACTTTCTGTTGAAGACGACGTAGTAGGAACTACGTGGCTCACACTGATAGATTGTTGTATGTCTCTAAGCACCTTCTCTATTGTTTCATATAGTGTTTCTTGCTTCGCTTCATGTCTTTGTAGGATATCTTCTGAAGCATCTTCTACAACTACGATGATGAGATCCACATCGTCCACTGTGAGCACATTCTTATAATGGGGCTTATTGTCACGGGCCTTCTTTCGTGCTGAGGGTTTCCATAGAGAAACCTTCCTTTTCTTTGATGTCTCACCCTCTGTAAGGGGATCCTTTAGTGGTTTCACTTTGCCTTTATCTTTCTTGTCTCCTTCTTCCCCTCCTTCCTCTTGGTTTACTTCATCTCCTCCTCCTCCTGCAAATGAGTCAGGCGCAATTTCCTTCGATGCACTTGTTATTGGATAAATCGGTAAATGCAGACATAAGCTAATCTCCCTAGATCCACTTGGATCTAGAACAAAACAAGATAGGACATGATGCTTTCCCTAAGTTACAATCATTGAATTTACCACCAAATAAGGAATGGATGACATACCTTTAGATATCGCTTCCTTATATCTTTGTTGTGCTTGCTTTGCTCTAGTGCTCTTGTGAGATCAAATCTGCAATGACACAAACCAACCAAAGTGAAAGAAACAATATTATATTCAATGAAAACCTAAACATGTGATCAAGGAGTCATTTAATAAAATGATAATGATTTTATGAGAAAGAAACATGCCACTGTATTATTAAATGTTGAACAAAGATACAACCAGATGCCTTGATGTCGTAAGGTTCCTTCCAACGATTCCTTGCTTCCCACACACTTCTTACTCCAAGGATTCTAAGACCATATATCTGATATCTACTCACAATCTATTTTGACAAAGCAAAGCTCAAAGCCAATCTAACCAATCTAACAAGCTCAAGAAATTTCCAACCCAATCAAGCTAACTTTCTCCATGAGAGTTCCTCTCCTTTTATAAGATGAAGAGGATAATGTGAGGAGGTTAGGATGATCCCACTAAATCATGAAAGCAAGTAAGATCCAAACCATTCATAAGCCACCTCACCATAGAAGCTTCTCCTTCTAGAAGCATCGAGAAAATGCTCGTTTTTCTCAGGTATGAAGGTCGTCGCACCCTAGCTATAGTGCATCCCGCGGAAACTCCGTGCCCTAGATATAAAGAAAGGTGTAGAAATTAGGCATTTCCGCACCCTGCATATATAGCAGCCTGCAAAAATCCTCCAAAATAGGGTTTTTACAAAGGAAAACACAACTTATTCTCTCAGGAAAAGTTCTTCTCCCTTCTTTCTTTAGGAATTCAGGCTACTAACCCTGAAGGTAACATATAGGTTTACATCATTAATAGTCATAGGGATGATGAAAATAATGTGTAACAGAGAGCACCCCAAAGTATAAAGTTAGAAATAGAGTGATAACTGAAATACTCTGTCAAGTGTGTGTAGGGAACAAGGACAATCAATCAGAAACCTGCCAACAAACAAGGAAATATAGTACAATAATATATCATCACTAAGGTAGGAATTACCATACTCAGAATAAAAATGAATCAAAACATAAATGCCAACATGTGAAGATCCATGTCAAGTAATACAGGTCATGGCCACCAAACATACACTGTGGATCCATGCCATTATGACTCAAATCTAAACATAGCCACCAAAAATACATTGTGGATCTATGTGTTATAGACTCAAATTTGAACATAGCCACGAGACATACAATGTGGATCTATGCAATGGTACAAACTGAATATAGTCCAATGCAACCTAAATCTATGAGAAAATATTTAGGGTCTTCATATCCACCACTCTATAGTACGAATCTAACCATGTGAATAAATGTGTTGAAGTCGAACATGGTAGAAACCACTTGATTATTGATCATTAGTGAATACCGTTAAAAAGTGCGAGAGAAATCACCATTAATGTTAATGACTCCCAAGGTACTCTAGTACAATCCAACGAATGTGAATCAATGATTTGAGGTTGAACACTTGGTGGTATCTCCCGATCAGGGGTCAATAATGAAAACCCACTGTCAAAATAAAGGAAACCTGCCATTGAGGCATGCAAGTTCCAAGGTAACAATTAGTTTCTAAGTCTAATTCCTGAATAATGATTTGAATTCGATAGGAAAAGACTTGTCATAGGAGGGCCTTAATGTATCCCCCATCAATGAAATGAAATGGGTAACAAGATTTGAAGTAGATAAGAGTAACCAATAACTCAGGACTGACTCAGGGATGGCCAACATAATAGAAGGCTTAAGGACTGCAGAAATGGACAACGCAATAGAAGGTTTTATAGACTATAGAACTACTTTTGGACATATTGATGACACGACAACAGTCTTGGAAACACTGACTCAACAACAAGGATCACACACCAATTTATAATCTTATAAAGGAGTTTGATCAATAGAAAAGAGGATTTTCCAACTTAGACACAAGGTGAGTGAAAGGGTGTCATGTTCAAAAGTGACTCTTCCATGGAATACAGGTTTAGACACATTTCTTTCCCAATTTTTCCCCCACCATTACTGACGAGTACCTCTTTATTTTTACACAAGATTGAGGAGGATAACATATGCTTGAACTGTAAGCTCATCCTTCATATGAGTCCCTCAGAGTATGTTTAACGAACCCTAGGAAGGAGTGGTTCGCTCCCATATGGGTCTTTTGATGTTTGTTTAATGAGTCCAAAGAAATAAAACTAGGGGTTTTTTCATGTTTAGAGTGTTTGAAAAACACTTAAAGAGAACTCTCTCAGTTCCTTTTTCATAAATTCATATGATGAGATCGAAAAAGTGATAACCTACCTCTCATCAGATGTTTTCTTCAAACACTTTTATGAGCATGAAAAGAACAAGATCACTCGGAAATCTTTTCATGTTTAGAGAGTTTGAAAATGGCTTAAAGAGAACTCTAGGGGGTTCCTTTTTCGTATAACCTTTACGAGTCTGAAAAAGTGATAAAAGTATACTCGGTGACATTCTCATTGATTTACAAGAATGAGAGATACCAAAGACTAATCTCGGGATTTTTTTCATTTTTACACAAGCTTTAAAACAAAACAAAACTATGCTTGGACCTGGTTTCATTTTTACACAAGCTTGAACTAGAGGAAACTATGCTTGAGGTAAGTGGTTTCATTTTTACACAAGATTGAACCATAGAAAACT
>SNQJ01S0030510.1:0-31453 GCA_010110895.2 Picea sitchensis | reverse complement strand
CTTTCTCCAATGGAAGGTTCTTGAGGCCCTCAAAGCTTGCTCTCCTTACAATGAAAAGATGAAAGAGTGGGTGAAAGAAATCCAAGCTTATTCACTCAAGAGAGGGGTGAATCGCTCTATGAAATGCAGCTTGTAATGTTTATTGCCAAATAATGGGTCCTTAGCAATCTCAGCAGCATAACAGTTTGAAGAATTCCTTGAGAAAATGGTGGTTATTCATGGCTTTTTATAGCCCAGCATTGGGATATTATGTAACCTCTTTTGAATGTGAAAAGGGGCTCTTTAGGGCTCAATTAGGCCTTTGACCAGCCCACCATGAGGATTGAGCTCGGATTTGGTGTCAAATCGGCTTGGGAGCTGATCCATTAGTGGTTGGGAGGCCGACCAATTTCAATAAATGCGTCGTTTAGCAGGCGCGTGGGTTTTTCGCCCAGCAGCCACGCCTTGTGCACATATGTGCGCTTTATACATTGTTGTTACGTGCATACGCGCGCACACCCAGATGATGTAAAGCGCCTTTCAAATTTTTGGTCATTTGTATAGTTTTTTCACCCTTTTCCAATGCTGAGGAATTAATCTTGTGCCATGAATGACTTTTTTCCTGTTTTGACGATGCAGAGTTCTTGTCGCCATGTGCGGATGAAATTTCAGTGATAACACCAACCCATGGGACTTCTACCCAGGGAAGGCTATGGATTGTGCACTGGAACAGAGGATCAAAGACATATATGGTGATGTATAAAAGGGGACATTAGGATACAAGGTATCTTCCATCACAGGATTTGTTGTTGACCTCATTGGGAAATGTGTAGAAGGACTACAGATGAACTGGGCAAAGTACCTAGTCAACCAATTGGAATTGGATTGCCGCAAAGCTTAGGATCAAGGCTATGAGTTCCACTTTAGCTAGTTTCTGATCCTCATAGTGTTTACCGCTTGGGAAATGTCGGAAGGTGAGACCTTCCTAGACATTGAGTCATTTGAACCACTTGCTATGAATTTCACCATGCTCTAGTACTCAAGTGATATGGGAAACCAGTGGCAATCGATTGCAGTATTCCATACATCCTATGTGCAGTTGAAGAGGGCCATCAAAGTTGTCCCTCACATGACGCCAAACACCCTGTACTGGTTCAAACCTCTCATGAAATTTCATGCAGATCGACACTTCATTTATATCATTGCACTTATAGATGAGCATAAAGAAGAGCTTCAGTCATACTATAGGCTCATAGAGGAGGACATTGAGGAGATAACCAAGGAATGGTCAACAGACCTCCTTATCCCTACTCACCCTGCTGAAATGTCTGATCCCAAACTAATTGGCAGCTCAGAGACCACTCACAAAGAACACGACACACCTGGAACCGACAGAAGGAATAAGACTGAAGAATTACAAAACCTGAGTAGTGCATCAGATGAAAATGATTCAGTATCACCTGGATGAGGAGGTGATGATGAAGTAGATAGAGAAGAAACCGATGGAAAAGAATATCATCATAAGCAAGGTGAAGTAACACGGCCTAGGGATCCTATTGATGAGGTTGATCGCTCGAAGAAAAGAAAGGTTTCCCCCGTGAAACCCACCTCACGGAAGAAGTAAAGAGCAAGAAAAACCACAATGTGAACCGTTCTCACAGTCTCTTACTTCAAATTCATCATCACAGTTGTAGCAGATGCCTCACAGGACGTCTTGCAGAAACACGAAGCCAAGCAAGAAGAGATTTATGACAGAAATGATTTTGAGCTTAGAGGGGTATAGCAGGCCCTTCAATCCAACCGCGTAGTATCCACTACGCCCCCACCATCAAAAGCACCATAGTTGGGATATGATCCTACCCAACTCTACAAACTAGCTGATGTGACTGAAGCTCACCTTCATCATGCACAGGAAGAAACATAATAGGCCACAGAGGCCCTAAAGCAATTACAAAAATTAGTCATAGAGAAACATCGAGTTGCACAGTAGGAGAAGGTTTCTCTCCAAACAAATTTTGAAGAGGAGAAAGCACAAATTCAGCAAGAGAAAGAGAAGTTGCTCGCAGAGCATCTTAGAGTCAAAGAAGCAGTTAGCAGATCACTTCGCTCTATGACAGGCTGATAGAAAAAAGTGGAAGAACTAGTAGAGCATCAAGTAGTGCAGATTGCAGAAGCTATCCAACAACTTCAACATAGAATCACATATCTGGAGCTACGAAGAGTGCCCAGCACTCCACAAGATGTACGATATCAAAGAGAATCAACTGCTCGAAGCACAGTTTAGATAATCAAGGCCCTCACCATGGAATGTAAACAACTATGTGATTGGAATGCCCAGAATTATGAGCGACTCACTGAGGATCCTGAATTCAAGGCACTGGAGTCACAACTCCATGAGGAAAAGAAGCAAATAGAAATAGTATAGGTGCAGTTGAATCCCCTGTCAATAGTCGAGAGGATGAAGTGATCCCAAGAACATCGCACTGCTCAACAGTAGGTCCACACCATTCAGAGAAAATTCATGGAAGTGACTTAGAGGCTCCAACCAATACAAGATGAGGCTTGCCATCTGTTTGTGGAGATTGAAGGAAGAGGAGAAGAACTAGAGAAAGTCATCACTGTAGATGAAAAATACTTGGAGGGACCTGTAAACAAAGAAATTATCCAATATTTCTCCAAACAGGAGGTCGTGGCACAACAATAAGTCGAAGTAGCTCGAGCCAAGCTCGAGGCTTTTGAAGCAGAGCTACCTAGATCAGAGTGACTTGGGACAGGTCAAAGGTGAGTGTTGGGGGCATGTTGGCCCTTGACCAAGTTTTGAGAATCATTGGTCATGATTCACCTATTTTGGGACTTCAACGGGTTGTCAAAGGCAGAGCGCAAGTCAAAGCGGAGATCGCGGGATCTCGGCCCCTTTTTAGGGATTTTTGGGTTTTGGGATATGTAACAGGTATGGGAATGTCAGCCCATGGGTTTATCCATGTTTAGGCCCTTTTTGTAATTTATAAATAGAAGTCTAGGGGAGGTAAGAAGAAGGAAGGTCTTTTTGGTACCTTTCTAAGTGCTAAGTGCTAAGTGAAAGTGTGTATTGTAGATGCTTCATGCATACTGCATGATACTTGTAGAGCTAAGTGCAAGTGATTGTAAGAGACTGAGGAAAGAATTTGAGTTGTAACTCGGGGAAGGAGGATCTAGAGAATTGCATGCATATATCCTGTCCTTTGTGGAGTAAGATCTCATGGCTCTGTGCATGTAAAAGATTGACAGGAGGAAATAAAGAAGAAGAAGAGTTGGTGGACGTAGCACCAGGCTGGGGGTGAACCACGTATATCATGTGTTGTGGTTTCTTTATGCTTTATGGTTGTTCTCTTGTTTATGTGATTAATTTATTAGTGCACTAATACAAGCTTAGAAGAATATAATATGATATCTTAGTGGTGAATAATGTGAATGAATGCTAAATCTAATCTATGTTGATTTTCTTAGTGCTTGAATATATCGAATCTGTGTGAATATTGTGTTTCTCTGTTATTAGGGTTTATCTGTGTTGTAAACTAAGGTTGGATATTAATGAACCATAGTTTATAAGTTCTATGTTAAGGTTTTGTAATCACAGATCGGTGTCCCAGATAAGGTTGCAAACATCTAAGTTCTGCAGCCACCCCTTCCTTTACCTCGAGTGATACTTCATCTACTTTGCAAGTGTTGTCGAAAGGGCTAGTAGTTAGGGTTTTGTTGGTGCGCTCTTGAGCATTGAACCCTGGGTCTACCCTATGCCAACATGGTTCTATTGATTTCATAATCTATGATCCTTACTTGGTGATATCATGACCTGAGATCAATCTTTGAGAATATATTTTCATCCTTTAACTTATCAAAGAGATCATCGATCCTTGGCAAAGGATACTTGTTCTTTATAATTAACTTATACAATTGTATGAAGTCAATGCACAATCTCAACATCCCATATTTATTTTTCACAAATAATACTGGGGAACCCCATGGTGACACACTTGGGTGTATATACCCCTTCTTCATCAGCTCTCCAAGCTACATTTGTAACTCCTTCTGCTCTGGTGTACTCATTCTATAGGGAGTCTTGGATACTGGAGTTGATCCTGCCATCAAATTTATAGAGAAATCAATATCTCTCTTTGGGGTTAGTCCTAGTATCTTCTTAAACACATCCCCAAAATATTTTAGGAATACATGATCCTCCAGATTTGGCACCTTATCCTTAGGTGCCTCCTCCATATGAGCTGCAAATATTTGGCATCCCTTCCTATAACAATTCTTCAACTACATTGTTGATATCTCTCAGGCAGTAACTTCCCTATGAATTCCTTGGAATGTTCTTGGGTTCCCTTCCTCATCCAGGAAAGTAAATTCCTTGCTATGACATTCTAAGATAGCATGGTTTTGGTCCAACCAATCCATACCAATTATACATTCATATGAACCCAATTGCAAGATGTTCAAATCTTCCTTGATACTTAGCCCATTCATGTCCACTGGACATGATTTAACAAGCTCAACAACTTTTTTCTTGGTTCCTGTAGCTAGCTATACCAGCCAAGATTTCTCATGCTTGCTTCTTGGAAAAAAAAAATTCCACAACTTTAGGATCTATGTGACTATGACTAGCTCCTGAATCTATCAAAATAGTAAAGGCATGGTTATTGATCATACCTTCTACTTCAATCATGCGGGAGTAAAACTATGCTTGCTTGTTGTCGAGGGCTTCATAGATCATTGGTACACTTATTCGCATGTCCTCCACTATTTTTAGCTTGTTGTACATTATGGATAACTCTCACTTTGTCACTTTTGTGAGGAAAATATATATACTTATGGTCTCCTTTATAGCCCCAACATTGAATGGGTGTCTGCCTTGGCCTTTTCCCACCTACCTCAGCCATTTGTTTCTCTCTAAAATAGTGTTTTCCTTGAGGATAGTTTCTGAAAAAGGGTCGATTGTTCCCCTTCTGCCTTTGTTCCCTCTTAAACTTCTTCTTGTCCTCCCAATGCTTCTGAAAAGTAGGCTTTCCCTTATGTTGATCATATAAACACCTTTCTCTCCTTATGGTTTCTTCCAGAGTCTTGGGATCATCATATTGGATTTTATCACTGGTGAAATATGGCATCCCACTCATCTATCTATGAATATTAATCGTCTCATACTTGATGAAGGAGACATACTTCAACAGCTCTAAAAATCTCCTTTCATATTCATCAATAGTCATGTTGCCCAGTTTGAGTTCAAAGAACTCTTTCATCTTTTTTTAATAATATCTCTTGGTCAGATATTTCTTCTCAAAATGCCTCTTGAATTCCTTCCAAGTCACATTTTTTTCTCTGAGGTGCTACACTTGCACAAGTTGATCCCACCATGTATTCCCTTTCATATCATAGATAGCAATTATTCCTTCTGCATGGGAAGAATAATTATGCAATTGGAAGTGCTTCCTCATGCCTAGAATCCATGTCTCAACATCTTCATCCTTCTTGTGCTCTCCTTCAAAAGTAGGAGGTTTGATCTTATTCATTTCTCCTTTCAACTCATCCACCCCATAATTCATATTCTTCATGACAGGGGATGGACTTGAGCTACCATGTGATCTCCTATGGGAATGATTTTTGGAGTGATGGTGATGTCTGCTACCACTCTTTGATCTTCCTTTCTTCTCAGGGGTCTCGTGGATTCCTGATTTGTTGGAGCCACTCTCCTTATCCAATTTTTTTTCAATTATTTCTAGGATTTTCATTAACTTCATGTTGAAGTGTTCCTATTGTTCCTTGGACTTCATAAGCCTCTCATTATTATCCTTGTGGCTTTGGACATCTGTCTACAATTTTCTGATGGTCTCAGCCATATTTATGTCTTCCTCCTTTCCTCCTCCATGTCCATTCAATTTGATTCATTCCATGCCCAACTGGACATTCAACCCTATGATTTCATAATCTTGGCTATAGAATACCTATGTATCCTCCATCACTCTTCACTCTGTGTTGAATCTAATCTGACAGTTGTTAATTCTACAAAATGTGCAGCCAACAGAACTTTGTCAGGCTAACTGTTCTTAATAATTTCATGAAAACATGAACCACTATGATTCATTAATATATACCAGAATTATTTTATATTGATTTCCTGAGAAATTGAGTGTTCAAATCTAATTTATGGGTGAACAGTTATCTTCTACTATTCAAGACCTTTCGAATGGTTGTTTCCATTCTCAATTCTGAGTTTTGAGTAGGAAGTTATGGATACTTGAACAATTGTCTTTTCAATGATGAAATATTTTACATGGATTCTTCCAACTTAGGGTCGAATTAGCCCTTCGATCTGTGCTAAATTCCTCCTTCATATTTATAGGCCTTCTTTTTTTCTTTAGGTGTAGGTCTGTACAATTAAAAATCCCACGAGTTCTTTCTCTAAACCCTTTCTTTTTCTTAAAACAAATTTTTGGGTGCTATCCCCTTATCTTCGGCCCCCTAATTCATGTGACCATGGGTTGTGACCCAACGTTAAAAGTTAGGATCTTATATGGAGCCTTGGAACTTACGATTTCTAAAGCTTCGAAGGTTTCCCTTTCTACACATCACAAATTTCTCAGACCGTTGAACTGGAGAACTCATGAAGGACGGTGGATCTACACTCCACATTATCTGTTCATATCTACGGTGGATAGGTGCTCTAGGACTCCAGGATTCAACAGTTTCCAAATAACTTCACTACCAATCTATTGAAGTTTCAATCAATGGTCGAGATTAACTTTGGCCCTATGAGAGTTCTTGACTCACAACAATTATGCAACTCAAATCCTCTAGAGTACCACTCCTCCAAACTACAACATCTAGTGCCACACATCCTCTTTGAGCAATGGTTGTGATGGACTCAGGAAGTCCTCAACCTCAACTACTTATACCTTGAATCCTTTCGACCATATGATGTACTACCATGTGTTCACTCTCGATGAATGGTGAGTATTTACTCTTCTCTTCGAAGCTTTGAGTTTTTCGCATCCCTCTCACTCCATTCCTTCCGAACACCAAAGTGGTGAACTCCTAGGGTCCACTTAGTACTGCACACTCGGGTGCTACGTTGAAGATTCCAAGAAGTGAACATGTGGCCCAATATGAGGGGTGACATGTTTCAATTTCTAAGTAAAAAATCATCCTTTCAAAAGCACATAGCACAATGACACATGGCATGCATCTTGTGTGTCTAAGTCACCCGAAGTGACGTCATCAAGCCACGTCACTATGAAAATTTAGGACTTTGGGACTACAAGACTTGGGGACTCCCAGACTTCGAAGGTCTGGAAGTTCTTCCAACAGTTTTTCCCTGAACGTCGAACTCCCAAACTGCTTAACCTCCCTAGGCTCACGTAGTATAGCTATCACCAATCAAAGTGGTGACATGTGGTCACCATTGATCGACATGTGTCAGGTCCCAAGCGATACTAAGGGCCTGTCAAAAGTACAAAAATGAGTGACACGTGACAAACCTAGTTAGGTCCAATTCACCCTAGGTGATGTCATCATCCCATGTCATATCTGACACTTTGGGACTTCATGGATTTCTTATCGTCGTCACTTTATCAACACTAACAAACTATCGAACAAGTCCATGTCACCCCTGGTGACATCATCATGTCACGTCACTTCGATGAACCAGGACTTCGGTGATTCTGATTATTGATAATTTTTCAAAACTGTCAAACTATCGACTGTCAAACAAGTTAACATCATCTCCGATGCTTCAAGACTTTGGCACTTCAATAGATCTCTTCTCATCTCCTCACTTACAAAACTCTCGAACTATCAACTTCCGAAACAATTTCTTCCCGTAGCCTTGGGACTTTGGCGATTTTTCCACCACGCGATCTCCAAAGGATTTCCCCAAATATTGAACTGCCAAACTACTTGGGAAATCCAATGGTCCTCCTCCCCTCAAATGATATAGAGATTGGAACAACCATGGGACTTTGAAGTATTTCCCTGTCGAAACACTACACAAACCCCGAACTGATGAAACTCTTGATTCGACAGTTGTGAGGGATTTCTCTTCTTCTGAATAGATCCAATGGCCTAAATTTAAATTTATGGCCCAATACCACATCTTTCATGGTTTATCAACTTCTATACCTCCTGATCTTTTGAACACATCCAAGGTGTTCCCTCAGTGCCCTCTTGGCACCCTGTACATCAATTCCTGGTGGAATTTTGACTCCAAATTCCACATTCGTGGCCCATCCAGGTTTAGTGTGGAAACCATGGTCTCTGATACCAAATTGTAATGTCCCCCAGCCACCCTCGTAAGGGACACAAAACTACTTCCAAAGAAAACTTCTCTGAAACCAAATTGTAACATACCCAGCCACACAGGTTGGGTCATGCCACTTGAAACTATCATTCTTTGTCCAAACTTTGATATACATATATATCTAATGCAAATTTTAACAGAAATAAACATTCTTCTCATACACAGATTCATGAGGAAGTGACAATAAACACATACAATTCTTATAAACTTTAGACATATACTTAAACACAACATGTAAAATTATACAGGAAATACTCATAACATTATAACACATGTGCAAGATACACAACATACAATTAACATAGAATTGGTACTTATATTTTTATGAAAATACCACTGACTGTGTGCATAACTTCCATGAGCCTCATAACCTTAGACCACACTACTCCAAGATATCAACAGTGGGTCACCCCCGAGATGGGACTAAACTCCACCCAGGGTAAAGGAAATCCTAGGCTAGGCTGAACTATGGAAAGTTGCACAATGAAACAAGAAGGATTCCCTTCAAGGAGCCTACTTATGCGCACTTCTCATAGACTCTCATTCCCCACATGCCTATCCCACCCAGAGAATATACACCTTCATTGTTCCACAGTCCATCAGTTGCTCCACTTCCCTTCCAGGGCTTCGGCAATAGGTCGGATAAGGAATTCTTAGAGATCTTTAGTTTTTGTTGGACTCCCTCCAGGAGAAATCACTTCCCCAGCAACCTCTCTCACCTAGAGAGAGTTTCTCATAGGCTTGAAAACCTACTTCTTCAACCCATGAACTTGATAACTCGCCTCTTCAAACCATAGGCCTGAAAACCGGCTTCTTTTGTCTAGATCTCAAGTCAACCAAGTAACCACAGTATAAAAATCAGTTAAGGCAAGGGATGGCTCAACAAATTACAAAGGTTCGCAATGGCAGAGGGTTCAAAAATGGTATATATGGCTGACTATGTGCTTTCTCATTGCTTGAGTGAATGGGAAGGATGGAAAGAATGATCAGAATGGTGAGAGAGAACACCCACAATGATGGAATTCCCCACATAAATGTGCATGCATCCTGGATGGCACTTGTCTCTCTAGGAGCTCGTTCCTCTCCAAAAAGGAACTTAGGATAATAGGGTTTATTTCCCAAACTTAAGTAATTTAGGAAATACATTATAATATTCCCTTGGGTTATGCCAAAAATCTTAGCCCCTTTTTCCTAGACCCTCATCCCCCTTCCCTTTCCCTTCCCAATGGATCTTAGTCCCCCATAAATATTTCTTCGTGGTTGTTTTACACATAGTGATGTAGTTTTATTAATGATCTACCTAATTACATATACAAAAATAGGATCACTAGCCTTAGCATCTAGGATCTCCATCCTGATGAACACATCATCCTCCCAGCTTATAAATACTTGCCTCACCAACCTATGAAATTCATTAAACACCATTACAATTTAGCAGGGGCTCGTCCTTGGGGTATTATAGATGCTCGGGGATCGATAGAAAACCTCCAAAGTCCCAAACTCTATAGTAAATCTGGACCATTCAAATTTAAGGACGTGTGTCTATAGATCATCCTATTCGAGAATTCGACATTCAGTACTTTTGGTGTAGTGTGGAGCAGTCTCTCGAAGTTCTAAAGTTTCGAAGTCTCAAAGTCATGCCACACTAGAGTGATGTGGAATGCTGACATCACGTAGGTTGATGTGCACACACTTGATCTTTCCCATGTGTCACAATGGCTCATGATTTTCAAAGACCATTCGTGCCAGTTAGTATATGACATTTGTCACCCTTCTGATAGGACCACATGTCCATGCCTTATTTTTTGCCACATGGCACCACTTGGTTCTTAGCTACCAATGAAGACTCTGGGAGTTTGCTAGTTTGGTGTTCTGAAGGAATGAAGTGTGATGAAGGTGAGACCCCCTGAAGCTCCGAAGAGAGAATTAAATCCTCATTGTTGATCAGGAGGGGACACGTGGCAGTAGATCCCATAGTCCAGAGACTTGGCACTCTGGAGGACTCAAGCCATAAGAATTTTGGATCGAGGAGTCTCAAAGGCTAGATTCCATCTCATCCATTGATTATAGATAACACATGGAAAAATATCCCAAGGTACGAAGACTTGGTACTCCAGATAATTTGAGTTGCAAGTTGCTTGAATCGAGAACTCCTGAAGGTCAAAGTTAATCTCCACTGTTGATTGGGAGGTGATACATGGAGGAATGAGGGGACCTCTAGTATTTTAGCACTCTAGGATATCTGGGGAGAGGTACTTGGGAAAGCCCTGAACCTCGAAGTTGCGAAGTAAATCCTCACCATTGATCAAGAAAGGATACGTGGCAACCGATCTTAGAGTTCGGAGACTTGGCACTCCGGACAAGTTGAGAGTGTGGACAGTTCGGAACTTATGTTCACCATCAATATCATCCTTGATCAATTTTAAACCACATGATCCCAGATATAGTAATTCTAACACAAAAAAGAGCTAGGAAGTATTTGGCCCACAGTTTCAAGAAGTGGTCTCCTGGGAAAGTGGTTTGAAGGAAGAGTCTGTGCAGAATTGATTTATGTATCGGCCCAGGCATAACATGAAAGTGTTATTTATATATATTATTCATGATTTGAAAGGATCTGTAGAATTATTGACAAATTTTATTTATCATATGCTTAATTCTAACAAAATGGTCACTTGCACATTTTGTAGAACTAAGGCATTTAAGCTTATAATTTCAGAAATCATATTGAAGAATGGAAGAAGGAGAGAGAGATTTGAGCCATGATAAATAAGTCGAAGGTAATAATACTAGAATTGGAAATGCATTTACAAAGTCTAACGGACACAAGGGCTAAGGGGAGAAATAAACTTTCCTAGAAACTGTGAAGATCTTTGAAATAGAAGTGAAAAGATACAAGGCAGACAATGAGAGGTTGATGAGAGAGAAAAGATAGATAAATGCTCAAGTGTTGTAGAGATTAAATCAGTTGCAAGGTCAAGGCAAGAATGGCTCAAAGAAAGAGGAAGAAGGTAGGTGTCATGAAAGAAGAGATTATCATGGAAGAGTTGGTTATTCTAGGAGTGCTAGCAGAGATCATAGACACCACTCACCTCCTTACTCAACAAGAAGGTCTTATGCATTTGAATATTCCTTAAGTAGTCTAGAGGTGTCTTCTGTTCGGCACCAAAAAATGAGACATGACGTGGGAATTTTGCAAGGGCAGTTGAGGAAGCTCAAGCCACCATCCTTTGATGGTGAAAGAGAAAGGAAATATGATGTTGAGGCATGGTTTCTTGGACTCAGGAGATATTTCCAATTGCACAACTATTCATCAAATATACAAGCTAGAATTTCCACCTACCACTTACATGGGAAAGTTGCTATGTGGTGGGATCAACTAAAACAAGTTGAACATATTAATGAGAATAGGATCACTTAGAAGCAATTCAAGAAGTATTTCCAGAAGGCGTACCTCTCAGAGAATTTCTATGACAAGAAAATGCAAGAATTCTTTGAACTTAGGCTGGAAAGCATGACTATGGTAGAATATGAGCAGAAGTTATTGGGGTTGTTAAATGGGTTTATAAACGATGAAAAGGTATTTAGATATAGAGGTTTTTGAGTGGACTTCCATCCTTTTATAAAGAAAATATTCGGTACGATTAGCCCAAGACCCTGACTGAGGCTATCAGGAAATCTAAGTACCTATATGAGCAAGGCCAGGGAAGAAAATCCATGCAAAAAAATTGGAAGGATAAGAAGAAGGATAAGTTTGATCAGAGGAAGAAGGGATTCAAACCTCCTTTCAATAGAAATGAGCCTAATAAAAATCATCAAGACCAGTATGCTAAGGGTGAATCCAAGAGAGAATACTTCTTGGGAAAAAGGGGAAGACCACCAATAAAATCTTGGGGATGCAAATAAGATCACTTGTACAATGATTTCCCACATAGAAAGGACAGAGTGAAGAACGTTCACAACATCCAAGAGGCTACAACAGTTGAAGACATGGGAAGAATTTATGCAGCCTTAGATGATCAACAAGAAGAATACCAATCCAACATGATAAAGGTGGAAGGTAGAGACAGAGGGAGACTTTCAGGTCTAGCCATTGTGAATACTGGACAGAAAAGTAAAAATTCTTTGAAATCGAGTTATAGAGTTGGTAAACATTCAGTGGACCTACTACGGTCTTGAATATGCTATCTGGGAGCATGAAGACTTCATGCAGACAGAGTACCCGCAAATTTTTGAATAAAGTTTGGCATTTTTATTCCTGTTTTGTATATGAACCGAGGACAGTGCCAAAATAAGGGGGAGGGGATGTAACACCTCGGGTTTTGAGCCCCCTTATTAAATAATTTATTTTTACATTGCTGACACGCCAGAGTGCCCAAAAAATAATGAAAAGGCCAGTGTTCCTAATAAATGTAATGTTTTGATCATTGTTAATAATAAATACATCGCTTGTTGCTAGAAAGACAAGGACTAGAGTTATAGGGGTCTATGATTCCACAAGAGAGGGGGCTTGAGGGGTTAAGTGCTTATTTATTTTATATTACCCATTTTGTGTAATTGGGGGGCGGATCGGTTACGTGAGCTCTTGGGGGAAGGCCAAGAGGTTCTTAATCCCCATGAATTACAAAAAATTTATCCCTCATCTATGGAAGGGGTTCTCCTGTTGGAAAATTATCTCATTCATTTTTTGTCATTCGCTCATTCTCATTCTCGTCCCCATTTTGGTGTTGTTGATGGTCACCTCACACATTCATTCACCCAATTTTTTCATTGTTCATCCTCTCTCATGAGGTATTCACTCCATTCTCTTCTATCACTCACTCATCTTTCCTCATTTGCTTGTCTTGGATTGGTAAAGGAAGATCAACTATTGAAGAAAAACCACAGTTGTTGGATGTATAGATTGATAGTGTAATCCAGCCATGATGGGAGGCCTTCATGTATGATATTATTGGCTTGCGTTCATCTTTCATCACAGTTGTGAGTCCTGAGAATCCCATCATGGAGATTCTGGACCAGTTGCATTGGAGCCTTGGAAGGAGAGGGGTTTCTTGAGTGACTGTGTGGTAGAGAAGGGTGGAGGTCCATTCTCTTGGGTGTTGTAGGCTGGGTAGAAGAGATTTGGGTAATTGGATTGTTGTGAGTGATGGAGAATCCTATGAGAGCTTGAGTGTTGACTGGTTTGGGAAGACAAGTAACACTCTAGAACCATCCTTGTGGATTCATAGCCCTGGATCGGGGGTGACCTTGTTGTTGAGACTTGGAACAACAGTGTCTATCGTTGAGTGGAATGTCCTTGGTCTGTATCCAGTTGGTTTATTATTTTATAAAATATAATTTCTCTCTGTTACGGTTTCTTTTGCTTGTGTATTTATTTCCATTGCGTATCAAATTATTATACCTGATATTGTACCTATAATATGCATGATTTCTAGTTACTGTTGTGCATGGTATATTGTGCATGTCTTCTATGTTATGGTATGAATCTTGATCATTGCATGTATGTATTTCATTCTTCTTTATTAATTAATTGTTATTAGAAATTCGAAATCAGCCAAGAGATGCATTCTTGGTGTGGCATGCCCATCCTGTGGGAGGCTAGGTATGTTACAGTTTGGTAACAGAGTATAATTGTAGTGGTTTTTCCCAGCTTGGGTGGTTGGGGACGTTACAAGTACCCTGGGAAAACTAGATAATTGGCTTTCAATTGTTGGATTAGATGCAAAATTTTGTGATCTTGTAGCCATTCCTGGAGAACATCTTGGAGCTAGTCTGGTACAATGAAGGAGAGGTTGAAAAAGGATCCTTCATCTTCATATTTTCTATAAATAGCATCAACAACCAAATTTTATTTTCCTTTCTTATAAATCATCTCATAATCATATCGAAAGAGATTAGTCACCCATTTTTGTTGCTTTAGGGAGGAAGGACGTTGTTCCATAAAATACTTGAGGCTTTGATGATTTTTCTTAATTTGGAAGCGTTTCCCCAATAGATAAGGGCACCATAGATCCATTGCATGCAGAACAACCAACATTTCCTTTCATAAATTGATTGGCCCAAATGGGACTCTGAAAATTGTTTTTGGTAAAGGCCAAAGGTCGACCATCTTGCATAAGGACTGCTCCAATTTATCTCTTGGAAGCATCACATTCCAGTAAAAAGGTCTTTGTCAAATAAGGAAGGTACAAGACTAGAGTGGTTCACATAACCTCCTTCAAGGATTGAAAGGCATCATTAGTTGCGAGAGTCCAAGTCAAAGAATTATTTTTAAAGAGAGTAGTGAGAGGTGCCACAATATTTCCATAATTATTAACAAACTTGCGATAATAGCATGTTAAACCTAGAAAACCAAAAAATATTTTGATAGTCTTGGGGTGAGGCCAAGCCTACATTGCTTCAATCTTCTCAGGATCCACCCGAACACCAGCCTTTCCAACAATATTACCCAAGTACTCGACTTCTGAGGCACCAAAGGTACATTTAGAGGTTTGAGGAAAATTTGGTGCTGAGAGAGTAGATGGAGAACTTGATTCACATGGGAAAGATAGGATGGCCAAGTTTTACTATAGATGAGAATATCATCAAAGAAAACTAAGACAAAATGATGGAGAAAAGGATGGAATACATGATTCATGAGGCTTTGGAAGGTGGTGGGGGCATTACATGGGCCAAAGGGCATGACTAAGAACTCATAGTGACCCTCATGAGTGAGAAAGGCAGTCTTGGGGATGTTGGCTTCTTACATATGTATCTGGTGGTAGAAAGAATGGAGATCAAGTCTAGTGAAGTATTGAGCACCAGTTATCTCATCCATGAGATCATCAATGACAGGAGTGGGAAATGTTTCCTTGATGGTGAGTTTATTGAAGGAACAAAATTCAGAACACATGTGCCAAGTACCTTATTTCTTGAGTACCATGACCATAAGAGAAGAATAAGGTTTGGTACTAGGGAGCATAACACCCACTTGGAGAACCTCCTGCACTATTTTCTCAATTTCATTCTTTTTAGGAAAGGGATGACGATAAGGGAAAAGATTGGGAGGAAGACTGCGAGGAACAAGGGGGATGGAATGATCATGAACACCACGAGAAGTTGGAAGTCCCTGAGGAGTGGAAAAAATATCTTGATGCTTGGAGAGGATAGATTAGAGGTCAAGATGCACAGAGGGTATCTCAACTGCTTAAATGGAAGGGAGTTGAGAAATAATATTGGAGTGACCTTTCTTGAGGATATTTTCGATGCGATGGGAACTAATGATCTCAGGAGAACTGGATTTGAGGCATTGGAATTGATATTTTTTTCCCTCTTGTTGGAATTTCATGGTTAATGCCTTCAAATCCATACGAATGGGACCCAACATGTGTAACCATTCATCACCAAGCACAATGTCACAACCACCCACGTAAATGGTAAACATATGAGATTTCAGGTAGTATTGTCCAATTTGAAGACGTACATTTTCACAATGCCCACAACATTTCATGGACCCACCATTGGCTATCATGATTTGAAAATTATTGATGAAACGAACATAGAAATTTGTTTCCTCGAAAATGCGATGATGAATAAAATTATGGGTGTTACCATTGTCAACAAGGATGATGACTTTCCTATGCTTAATATATCCAATGAGCTTGAGGGTTTGTGGAGAAAAGAATCCAATGAGGGCATGCAAGGAAATGAGTGGGTCAACTTCAGGTGGGTCAGCAAGCTATTAGGTAGTATTAGGAAGGGACGTCTCATCAATAAGGGGAATTGTCGCATCTTCTTCAACAACATCTTCTGAAAATGGCCATAAAAGTTTTTTGTTCCTTACACTTGTTCCCTGGAAAATATTTTTCATCAAAATTATATAAAATACCCTTGAGTTTACGTTCATCCATTTCATCCCTAGTTAATTTCTAGACTTTGATGGGAGTGGCGGTGGTGCGGGATGAGTGGGTTGAGGAAGAGGAACAAAAAAGTGTTTTGTGTTCTGGGAAAAAACAACTTGTTGGGCCTCTTTGGAACATTTAGTAGATTCCAACCAAGTTTGAGGGTGGGCCATGAGAACTTGGGATTGGATTTCATCCTTTCAGCCACCAATAAAGCATTCTCAGAAGAACACATATAACATGCCCTCGGTTCGAAAGGAAAAATGCTCAAAAGAATGTATAAAGTCTTCCACTATGCCTTACTATTTCAAATTGGTCAAACAACTGAGATAGTGGGTATCAGTGTCAAAGCAGTCATAAAGATTGACAAAAAGCTAGGTCCAGGCAATATACTCTTGACGTGAATTTTTACATCATTTCCACCATTTCTAGCATTCAGGATCCAGATAGAGAACAACATAAAAAAGTTTGGCCAACTCATCAGTAATTCCATGTAGATAGAAATAATTCTCCATTTGAGTGACCCAACTCGTGGGATCAGAGCCATCAAATTTATTGACCTCAATGTGGGGAATACGGGGGTAACGATGAAAGGATTTGGATTGAAAATGTAGATAATGAGAGGAATCAACACCATCTGGTTGGTCCGAGGAGGAAGGACCCGAATTTCGGTTCAACAAATGGTCAACAAAAGACTGGAGGGTGTTAAATTGGTTCATGAATTTGGCATCCATGGTGTCAAATTGTTGATGGATTTGGGTCTCAAATTTTTTAAGGAGGGAAATGGTAGAGCCAATCAGATATATCACTTTTTGGAGGGATTCCTTGGTTTGATTGATGGAAGATTGTATGTCTTGGTTTCGAGTGTTGGCCATCTGTATGTGGGGAGTGTTGGTAAGGGGAAATGGGTGGGTGGTATCACAAAAAAGGAATTATAAGTGATAGGTACCACTACTATCAAGGCGATAAGGGGAATCTAATGAGATAGGTGGAAAAATAGGGATGTTGGGAAGGGGTTGGGTCCACTAGAAAAGCAAAGGCTAAAAAATGAAAGGTATGAATTTGATCGGTGCGACAAGGGGAATCCAGTGGGATAAGTCCCAAATAATTGTGCTTGGCAGGAGTTATACTCCAATATAAAGAATATTGCAGTGGTGAAATGTTTAAATTCTTAATAGGAAGAAATGTGTAGTAATTTTGCAACCCGAATGAAGGAGATAAGGTTGCATGGAAATAGATCTTGTATTTTCTATTTTTTTTTCCATCCCAAGGGTTAGGGTATTCATGGTATCTATAGAAAATGGTTTTCCCTATTCTATAGCTCTCTGATATACATGTGGAGTTGAATAGCAGTACTTGGCCTAATATCTCAGGGCACCAACTAAGCAGGCTAGAAAGTTTCCTTAATCATACTACATGACTACCCAGGTACTAGAGAGTATCTTCTTGAGTGTTGTTCTCGGTGACACTATAGAATTCAGGAGGTCGATCGGTTTATCTACTGAGGGCTTCAGGAGAGCTAGGTCGATCTGTATACATGTGTTATTTCATGCACTACCATGCGTAGGAGTATCAACAAGGGTTACAAGGGTAGCCAACAATGTGCGCTTGAGTACCCCTTGTATTTCATGCATGTATTATTCCCCAACCATGGATTTATGCAATGAATGACAGATATTTGTAGCTTTAAGACACCAGAATATGTCTCCACTCTAAAAACATTTAACCCACAATGTTCTGCCAAGGAATGTGCTCTGATACCACTTATAAGGTACTAGGTCTATTATATTATCACAAAAGAGAAATAATGCAGAGAATAACACCGAGATAACAATAGAATATTGAAATGCTACAGAGATAACAACGGAACAACAAATTATATGGAACCACAACACCAGAATTATACCTTTATTGATATGAAACAATGTTCACTAACCTCTTCAAGGGGGAAACCTCTAGTAGATTAGAGATCTATTACAATAATTCTCAAGACAAGACTTCTCATACCCTCTACTCCTATTTATACTAAATTTATCTATCCAAAAGAACAATCTAGAGGAAGATCCTTCTAGAAGCAGAAGCTTCTATTAGGTCTTCTTACATTTGACTTATTCTACCTTATCGCTAGGCCTTATTAATATTGGTCTTTATAGCATGGAAATATATTATTCTACCCACTTGAGGGGTTAAAGAGGTTAGGTACCTAATAGTACACCTCAAAAACTAAGGTTTTTATCAAATTATGCAACTCTGAAACTTTCTACCCTTCACACCTCTGCCACCTAAGAAACGTGTCACCACATTCAACCTCATATTCGAGAATGATGATTACCTTTCTTAGGAGAAGTATCTTCTTCCTTCTTCTTCTTGAGTCCCTCAAGAATGAAGTTTCCAAGGTTGTTCTATTGAATTGCTTGTGCCATAAGATCGAAATGTTTCTTCATGCATGTGGATTCTTCATGATTCAGTTTATTGCAATAAGTTCATTGCTTTCCCTTCTTCTTCTTCTTGGAATCTGAAGAATCTTTGGAACCTAACGAATCGTTAAAGGGTTTGGAATATCCCTCATTCTTGTTATGTTTCTCCTTCGCATCATGTTTGGATGATCCTTTTATATCATGCATGGTGAGTGCATGTCCTTTGGGATCCTTGTTTAGGCCCATATGAATGAGTTTTTCCTGGGCATGTGTGAGAGAATCAATGATTTGATCCATGGTAGGCATATTCCAATTTGTTCCCATGAGATACCTTCCTGAATGGAAAGTGGAAACATAGACAACATATTATGGTCCTAGCTTGGCCAAGATTGTTATAATAAGTTGGTCCACTTGTTTAGACATATCAATACCACAAGATGCTAACATCAATATCAAATATTTAAACTTAGTAAATAAATCTTGTATATTATCAAAAAATTTAGGATCCAAAGTATTCAACTCTACCTCAAGCATATGACCTCTCATCTTATCTTTCTTTCCAAAGAAACTTTCCAAGGTGGTTCAGATCTCGTATGGAGTCTTTCATGCGACAACATGAAACCATAGATCAATTGAAATCAATTCAAGAATAAGTCATGTGGATTCATCCTTTTGGTTTTCCCATCTCATCTTCTCAATTCCTGATGTAGGTTTTGTTTCTATCCCCATCGTCAAGTTGTACAGTCCTTTCCTTCTAAGTTGGAATTATGCATTGGGATTTCAATCAAAATAGTTTTATGGTCTAGGGATTACCAGCAATTTTGAATTTATAATAGGTGTCCTATCCATCTCTCTCAATGTTTTTGATAACCACTAAAAATTTACTCTCAATATGAAAGTGAAAAACTAAGAAATCACTGCAGGAAGGGCACTTTAAGTGAAAATTCGTATCAGTTTCAGGAGACAGTCTTATGACTTACTTTCTGAGAAAATGATGAGGAATCTCGCCAAACGGTTGAAAAACCACTTGCAGAATGGGTCGATTTACTTCTCTTCCAAGTCGTTTCCTCAAAAATTTAATATTTTGGGAGAAATCATTGCAGAAAGGTATGACCAAGGATTCGTATCAGTTTCAGGAGGCGATCTTCTGACTTACTTTCTAAGAAAATGATGAAGAATGTATCCAAAAGGTTGAAACCCCACTTGCATAATGGGTCGATTTACTTATATTGTGAGTCGTTTCCTCAAAAATTTAATATTGTGGGATAAATCACTGCAGAAAGGTACGACCATGGATTCATATCAATTTCAGGAGGTGATCTTCTGACTTCTTTCTAATCAAACGGTGAAGAATTTCGCCAAACAGTTGAAAACCCACTTGCATAATGGGTCGATTTAATTCCCTAGTAATTTCTTTCCTCATAAAATTAACATGTTTGGAGAAATCACTGCCAAAAGGTACAACCATGGATTTTGCTCGTCAAAAATCAAATTTTCCTTCTTCTCTGGCTTATCTGGATTGCTCCAAGAAGCATAGCTCTGATACCATGTCAATGTTTCAACGAAACCTGCATAGGAGATCTATATAAAGCAAGTACAAACAAATCTTATCAATAAAGGAAGAGAGATTCAATATGGAAGAATGATAAAATATATTCACACTACTCCAATGAGTCGATGATTGATACATAGATGATGATCAATATGATTCAATGAATGAGTTGAATACACTCATATATAGGAAATAACATTCCATAATAGCAGAATGCATGCATGCAAAATAGCATAATAGTGATGATCTAAAATAGAACTAGTTAGTTAACTCCCACTGAACTAGTGTGCCGAAAATATAAATTTCTCCAAGATAGTCAAAGCAATTCCAAAGGGGAATGCATCGGACCCAGATGGATTCATAGTAGGCTTCTTCCAAAAATGTTGCAACATTATATGAAAATATCTTTGGGTAGTCGTTGAAGATTCCAAAACCTCTATATCATTTCCACAGGCTTTCAACGCCACCTTCCTGACCTTGATTCCAAAGGAAATAGACCTCCCCTAACCTTGATGGGTTATAAAAGTATTAAAATAATCCCCCTCATGAGTTCACACTCTTCAATAATAAATATTAATCCAATTTCTATGTATGCACACCTCCCCATAAATAATATTGAAATAGTATTAAGTAATGCATGTCTTGAAGGGTTGGTCGTCGAAAGCCTTGGTAACTCCCAAAAATGATATTCAGTTCAGTCTTGACCAACCTTTATCTCACTCCCATGATTTTATTAAAATAATTAAATACCACTCCTCCCAAGGGTGCACATTTTTCAAAAATAATATCAAAATATCCTCCAAAGAAAATATATCCAAGGCATTGTCGTCATGGTACTTGGTGGTAAGGGAGGTGGTAAACCTTAGTAACTTATCCAACAATGATGTAGGCTTCCCACTCCAACTCACACTCTTGAAGACATAGGATTCCCATGGGATTTAAATAATATTGAAATATTGACACTTCATGTTTTCCCACAAATATATTAGAATAACCCTCCCAAAAGAATATTTAAATAATGCATGGTTCATATGGGTTGATCGTTGGAAGGTTGGGTAAGGGTGGTGGTAACTCAGTGTCTTATGGTAAGGGAGGTGATAGGTCTTGTAATTTCTTTGAAGACCAAGACTCTTGATGAAACACTCTCGTGAGCTCTCTCACAAGCTAGGACAAAGACCACTGAATATCAATGTAATAAGGTTGAGATTTATTTCCTTGTAGCTTAGTCTTGGGGCATATTAAAAAAATATTTATAAAGTTTCAAATGTGTTATGGAGGAGGGGAGGAGGGATTCCATGAAAATAGGAAGGATTCCTTAAAAATAGGGAGGTGTGTCTTAAATGTTAATTTCTCATTGGAATTATCATGCCGTAAATGTGAGGACCAATGGGAAGAAACCTGGGGAAGGTCTCATAGGATATTGTGTTGATAAAAGGTTAAATAAAAAAATCAATATGAAATTAAATCAGATGAGAAAAATAAAAAGATTATGTACAACCTAAGACTTGGGTGATAATAAAGGAAAACAAATTAAAATGAAAACGAAAAAAATAAATGAATATATATAAACAATAAAAATAAAAGTCAAATTGTTTTTTAGTTTTACTAATATATAAGAAAAATAAGTATGTACAGCAAAACAAATCATTTAACAAATAGTTTGTTTATCTAACACAAATGTAAAAACATATTTACCCCATGTAGAAATAAATATCTAAAGTGAACTTAGTTTTCCCCTATGTAAAAATAAATATATAATGTAACTTCAGGGGAAAACCATGGGAAAATACCATGTGGAAATAAACCATGAGGTTTTTCCAAAACCAAGGGTAAAATAGAAATAAATAATAAATAATAAATATAAATATAAATTAATTAATTAAAAATTAAATAATATATATATACAAAAATTAAAAATTAAAATACAAATTAGTAAATTAGGAAAACTTACACCAAAGTCAAGGTGCCATGCCCCTCATGGTTCAATCGATCAAGGTTATGCTAGTAAGGGTTCCACAACTAGGGGCCAAAATTAGGAATAAGGCATATCAGGTAGGTTTTGAGAAACTAGGCAACAAGGAGAGTAGCTATGTCATATGGAGATTGAGAACATTGTGATTCAGTTGTGACGAATAGAAAGCGGTGAAGGGAAGAAGATGACACTTCATGTGATGAATCAACGTCACAAGTAGTGATAAATAGTAAAAGGAGATCGATGCAAATCGAATGCATGACACAGTTGAATCTATTTAATATGGACATATCTAAGGGTGGACTTGCTAAGATCACAAGGGGAGAGAACACAATCAGATCAAGGAAATGTTCCTTACAGCATACCATTATGCATGTTGTAAATGCGAGAGATAGAAAGCATGCATTAGGAGACAACACGAAAAATACTTACATCCCTGAAACTCAATGGGCCTTAGGCCTGGGTTTCTAGAGAGAGGGAAGACTGAAAAAGGATCCCAATAGAGATCAATCTAAAGAGGCTTGGGGAAAATCATGTGGGAAAATATCATTTGATATCCTTGGGAGCTTCATATCTTAGGGAAACTATAAACCAAGGTAAGTCGCTTCTTGATAAGGGGAAGCCTAGTAAGGGTTAAGGTCAACGTTATGGATAAGGATCATGGGATTTCCTCTGTAGCATATGAAGGATACAGAAGTCACATAAATGAAGTGGCCCTACAAATTGTCTCCTGCAAAATGGAAAAATGAGATAATCCATGCAATTAAAAGGATACTTGTCAATACACCATAAATATTATATCCCCTTCCTTCAAGCAAATTTATAAATGAGCGTTGGGTCTCTTCAGCAATAATCATGGTGGTTGTATATAAGTGTCTTGATACTACAAGTGCCAAGACTCTACTAAAAATAAAGGTTATTTATTGTGATTCATACTTAGAGTTTGAAACAGAAGAATAGGATCAACATGCGAAAGCATAAATATGAAGATACGAAGAACAACATGCAAGAAGAAAGATGCATAATTTGAGTTATCCATTCACAAAATCTTCAACAAAAAACTCATCCAAGACAACCATCAATTAATATCAGACCCCTAACTCCATCAAGATAGAAAAATAATTAACATTAGGATCAAGCACTAGAGGATTAGGAAATAGGATTGAAATTTTAGTCGAGGGCCCCTTTCCTTTCACTTTTACAAGAAAAAGTAAAGGGGGTTGTTGTGGCCTCAAAAAATACATATAAACTCTTTATTTATTGCATACCTCAAGCTTGTATTTATAGGGCTCATAAAATATTTTAAAAAACTAGTTTGTAGTGTGAATAAGGTCCCTTATAGAGGTACCTCCTAGTCTTTGAATGGCCCCAAGGCTATATTTTGACCTAATTTGGGCATCTTGTCATAGTCCCCGAGTTGTAAGTGGGTGAGGCCTGAAAAAAATCATAAATGCATTGTTTATACATCTGCACAAGTTTCTTTTAGCACAGTCATGCATTCCTCACAATTTGTGTCAATTTGGCAGTGTTGGCTTGTGCAAATTTGTCCATGCATGCCTTTGGGAGACTGGGCATAAATTTAGGGAACAATTTATATAGTTCTATGACTTTCTGAATGAATCATGTTAATGTTGCAGGTATGTTGTTTGGTCTATTGCACTGGTAATTTCTTCTACCATCACCTGTATTGTTGTGAGTGATTTTTCAGTAATAACAGATGTCCCCTAATGTGTGAGCTTAGGAGCATATGTATAGCTGAAATATATCATTTTTTCTTTTTCCTATGATGTCATTATGTAGAAGAGATGGAGACAACACAGAGAGGAATTTTCAAGGAGGCCCATTGGAAGGAGAGGGGAAAATTATTCGAACCAAGTTTTCTTTGAAACAAATAATGAATATATTTGTACAAATGAGGTGGAAATACCCCATGCTTGTTTCATAAAACCATAAATGTATAAACGTAACTAAAATATTTTGATGAAGTGGATATATGCAGAGCCATCGGGAGTGTAAATAATGGAAGATGACGGTTCTTATGAGTGAATTGGATCTTAATCAAGGAATGGACAATTATGTTGAATGTCAATGACTCAGAGTCATTGATGGCCTATCAAATTCATAGGTATTTGGTTGTTATTGATAACTGCAACGGTTTCATAGTAAGACCCACTGTAAAATAAAACATTGTTGAGGTCAAATGTTGTGGAGGCCAATAGAATTAGAAAGAAATGAGGACTCTTTTTGTTCCATCCAATACTCCTCATTCTTAAGGTAATGAGAGTTAATATACTACCAACTTCCTGGAAACTTGTGCTAACATCGACAGGTAGGGAGGGGTGAATGAAATAAGTGAAGGGCTCCTTGAAATCAACTGATCAAAGATGGTATCAGGGACTGATATTTAGTAATCTGGATTGATGGGTAACATGAATAAAGTTTAGAGTACATGAGACTCAAAAACTTCCCTTGGTTGGGGATGTGGTGGTAAATGGAAACAACTATAAAATGCAATATGGTGTCAAGGAGATGACCAGATATTGGGATGAATTGTGTTGATTTGATAAAGCTGGAAAGATATGCGAGATAGGTCAAAACATTGAGGTTTGGGACAAGGGTTTCTAGGATGATGGAGGTTTTCCCAATGAAATTATATTTTTCATATATTGTTGTGAATAATAGATGTCACAACCAAGGGTGACATGGGTTTCTTTTCCAAGTAAAAAACACCATCATTTGTGATGGAAATTCCTACAGAATTTTTGGAAATCAAAAGGGTACTTATACAATTACCAAATGAATAAAGAATAATTAGGTTTGAAATTACACATACATAAACAAGTGCCTCGGTGAATGATCGTGTTGCCTTATTTGGGTGCAATTATTATAAAGTTGATTGATGGAGGGTGGGGGGGGCATTGGTAGGTTTCTATATTAGGTAGATGGATGAAAGATGAATTTGCAAATGGGAAACTTATGTTGGATGAGGTTGAGGGAAAACGAAAATGCAGGGGTGCATTTAATGTGACTAGAAGAACTTCATTTTGGATTCTGAAATGTGAAGGTTAGCAATATGATTAGAAGAAGTATGAGATTCATTATCTGAAGTGTAAAACTATCAGGACTCACAATCCTATAAGGTAGGAATATCATGAGTGTCTATTTTCCAAGGGGAAAATATTTGTAGGCCAACTCAAGTAGGTGAGAATGCTATTGGTTTATAGTACCAAAATGTAGCAGAGGTCGCAGTACTATAGAGTTCGAGATGGTGATCCTAAAGGAAGATGTTAGAGGGTGTGACTGGGAAATGCAATTGTTCAAAGAGGGATTAATTAGATGCCAATTTAAAACATATACTTGAAGGGGCCATAGGATGGAAAAAACTGTAGGGGATGTGATTCTTCCTAACAAGTACTATCACACAAAAAAAAAAATACCCAACATGAAAAATATCTGATGATAAATAACATATGACATTTATTTCATAAAATGATAGTGAGAACATGTACCTATTCCTGGGGACTTGGTGACGTCTTTGCAGGACATTTGATTGATGCAAAAAAAGGATGATACCAACAAGTAAATGGGAGTGTCAAGATCGTGTTGTTGTGAATGGTGTGAAAAACAGAGTTCTCGGGCTCCTATACGGGGGTTTGGAATTTTATGGCAGTTGTATATATAGGAATGGTGCCCACAATGCCACCTCATTTGTACCTATGGTGTTTAATCTATAGTATGATTTGTGGGAATTTTTGCAATATGTGAGAGGTTATGGGTGATCAAATTCGACTAGTAAGAGATACCAGTAAGTGATTGACACCTCTCTCATTTTTTGAATTTTCAGATTTTGGGGATGGGGACATAGGGAGGGTCATACAATCATATTTATGAGTGAGGTATGGAATTTGTGTGGGCAATTGGAATATACCTGCATAGTCCCATAGAGGTATAATTCAAACTCTCATTCACTATGTGTAGGAGAAATTGAAACAGTCGCACACAAGGTTGCACAACTATGTTGATTACTCCTGCACAACTCAGCGTGGTTTTCAAGTGGATAGTCGTGGAGGATTGTGCATCTATTAATGAAACATTAATGCAATATTGTTTGAATATTAAATGAATATTGGTGTGGCTACTGTGTGGATGTATGATCCATGGTCGCGGAGGCCAGCACAGCTGTATTTCAGATAGTTGCGCAGATGTGTGCATTGTCCAAGGTACAATTGTGTTGATGTGTAGGAGTTATTTTTGGGTTTTGTGAGGATTTTGGATAACTACGCTATTTTTGGGTTGGATTCATATGAGAGAAAACATACATGTATGTTGATTCATTAGCAAGAGATATATTGGGATCATATTTATGGATATCTGAAAGGGAATGTGCACACCCACCAGTAGCTAGTCATTTTTGGTTTGTTGAATTTTTTTTATTACTCTCCTATGAGATCACAAGAGGAGTTGTTGAGATTTTTTATCGATATGTGGAGGCCTAACCTACATGCCTTCATGGTTTGTGGATAGGAAGTTCAGTTTTTAGTGTAGGTGGATCTATACTTTTTTACAGGGCTACCATTTAGGGGTACTGAGCTGGAGGCTCAACACCACATTCCAAGGGGAGAGAGGGTGTATGAGATGATGCTACGTCATTGTTTGATTAAGGATCCATTGATAGGGGGGTCAATCAAGTTGTTTTCCACTGAATCTTTGTTAACATGTGTGGTATGTGCCATGGTGGTATAGATCTACGAGTCATTAGGGACCCAACATATTTATAGTTTGCACCTTCCTATAGTGGAGAGAGTTTTGGAAGGCGAAATGTTTGTGTGAGCGTAGGTGATGTGTGCATGTATGGTATCAAAATTGGACCAATGTGTTGCAATGATATCTAGGTATTTTTCATTTAGATCTGTGCTCTGTTTCTTTTCTCTAGAGAGGGTGGTATTATTGCAACCCCAGGTGATATTAGAGAATCCCTCCATTCAAGAGTCATGGTTGATACGGTGGGAGCTTATCTTGGCTCGCCACAGAGGTGGGGAGACAGGACATTAATTTACTCTAGACTTTGTGTATATCTAGAGGTTGTTGCCAAAAATCATCCTAGAGTATCCATATATTGGTCTGGACTATCGACAAGATCCAAACATGGTTTTTCCTCTTGGGGAGGTGTGGGACCATCAAGGTGAAACTTTGTATACACGTTGTTGTATTTTGATTTATTTTTTATTTGATTTATATGCGTAGTACTAATGGAATGCTTATGCATTTATGTTTATATATGGGGTCGAGGGGCCATAAGGTGAATTTTTCTTGTGTTAAGGCACGAGAGGCGCAGGATGATGAGGTGAGGGCTAGCAGAAATCATTGCTATGATGATATTGGGGTGGGTTTGTCTCATTCTCTAGATAGAGATGTTGCTACATATTTGATATGTTATATGGATGAGTTACGATAGAGGTTGGACCAAGTATTATGGGGTTTTACTGAGGTATTTTGGCCTCACATCTAGGACGATGAGGTCCTAGAGCAGTGTTGGGGGGGAGGCCTGAGTGGCGAGCTTTGGTGCGTCATGTTCTTGTGGCCAGCACGGTGGTGACCGGACACTTACCTTCTAGAGGAGGGGTGCTCCCAGTTGGGGAGGGACCACCAAAAGACCCTCCTATGGGAGAGTTCTTAGATTTAGGAGCACCCTAGGTGTTGAATGTTATGTATGGGTGTGGACCATGTTATTTTACTTTTTATGTATAGGGATATTGACCCCCATTTTGGAAACTTAGTAATTTTATGAGAATTGGGCCCAACTATAGGTGGATGGCGGATAATTTTCATCATATTTTTTGTGAAACATTATGGCATCATATATATATGAGATATATATTTTAGGATGTTTCAATTGTTTTTGTGATATTGTGCATATGTATAATGTGATGGTTTGTTGTTTCTTATGTTGACCCTGTGATGGATGAGATGAATTATGATAAAATGTTGTGTTTGATGTGATAAATGCCAATCTAGGACCTGATTAGCCATGTGATCTGCAACTTGATTTAAATTTCTAGGAACATGTGTAAATATGATGGATTCAAAATTCTATGATAACAATCTAACTTGCAAGTATTTTCGAAAGAGGCATGGATCATGTACAAGATACACATTGTTTAGTAGTAGAAAAACAAGATGAGAATATAAGAGGATGCTAAGGTGGTGAATATGAACATGATTGGAATTTGTGAGGAGTCCAATCATGGTGGCATACTCAGCTTGGTTTTTGGTGGCAAGTCCAAGGAATATACCATTGGAGTGGAGAAACACATGCGTAGGGGTGTAAATGGCCCAAGTTGTCAAAGAAATATTCTGAGTCCATCGAGTAGCACCATCGATGTACCCAATGTGGTAATTTGATGGATGATTCATTTGTTAAAACAAGGAAAAAATATTAGACATATGACTTGGATGGTTTGAAAAAATATTTAAAACACTAAAAACATGAAGAAACCTAAGGTAGAGTGGCTATATTAGGGGTAGAATTTCTTCAGGAATAATCATTTGATCGGGTCTTTGAGGGTATGGCTTTTCATGTAGGCTAGGATGTAGGGTCCTTTTGTGAGGCAATTTCGAACAATAAATGGGCCCCACCAGAGGGACTCAAACTTATTGTGGCCTAAGGTATCATGGGTGATGACATAGGCCAACACTAAATCACCTTTGTTAAATGAGAGAAGGTTGAATTGGCGATAAAAAACTATTTTTGAATGTTTCTTGGCTACCTCATTATTCTGCAGAGAGGATCACTAATCCTCGTCAAGGGATTCCAGTGTAAGAAATCATTTCTCCATGAGAGTGGTGTTGGGAAATCATTCAATTGCAGTGCATAATGTGGGAATTTTGAACTCAATGGGAAGAACAACTTTGACCCCATGAACAAGGTGGAATGGTGTAAATTTGGTGGTGGTTTTGACTACCATGTGATAGGCCCACAATGTTGAAAATAGCATGTGATTCCAATTGGTTTTGTGCTTGTCCACGGTTCTCTATAACATGGTTTTGAGGACTTTGTTAACTACCTCAACTTAACCATTGGACTATGGGTAGTAGGGTGAATTGAATTCATTAGTAAATCCTAGCTTGGAGGATAACGCATTAAATACTTCGTTCTCAAAGTTTTTTCCATGGTTTGACACAAGATGCATGGGTAATCCAAAGAAAGTGATGACATGGTTAAAGAATAATTGTGTTGGAGTATCAGTCCTGTTGTTGAACACAGGAATAGCTTCAATCCATTTGGTGAAGTAGTTGAATGTGACTATGATGTATTTGTGCCCATTGTTGGATGGGGGTTGCAGGTCATAAAATAAATACCCCAGTTGCAAAAGGAATTGGTGGTGATAACAAGATGTAGGGGAGTTTTTTATGCTCAGGATTTATGCATTTATAATTGAAATTTTTCATAGTGCTTAACTGTGTGGATGTATTCGTGAAATAGAGTGGGACATAAATAACCAACCCTAACCACTTTATGTGTAGTCAACATACATGAGAGGTGTCCTCCACAACCCCACTATGGAAATCATTCAATACTCTTTATGCTTCTTATATGGTGAGGAAGAAATGGAGTATGGTTTTTCCCCCCTTGCAGTAAATAGCATCTATGATGATGAGACATCAAGGGGATTGATGGCAGATATGTCGTTGATCATCTCAAGAGAGATGAGGAACAAATTTTTGTGTCTGGAGGCACATGAGGATGTCTCTGTACCATGGATCATCAGAAGAAATGAAGAAAAAATGTTCATCTGGGATGTACTCATTGACAAGGGTGTCTTTGGAACCTATTGGGAGGTCGACAATCAGCTCTGTGATAACAAGGGACCTTTTTCTTTTAGGAATTGTGAACTCCAGATTTTATTCTTGAAGGATTACAATCCATCGGGAAAATTTTCCATTAATTTCGCACAGATTAAGTAAGTAATACATGGGATTGGAATCTTCCATAACTTTTTTGGTTTGAAGCAAGAGATAATGTTGCATTTTTTCGACTGTGAAAACAGCTGCCCAGGGCAATTTCTATTCGTGATTTTATTTCAAAGGTGGTCATGAAATGTTTTTGATGATTTAGTAAATGACATGCTTGCACCCATCATCACCTACCTGGACAAGAAATCCTAATACTGACACCTCTGAGGTTGACAGTTACAATATATAATCCATGTCAAAGTCTGAGGGACTGATCAAGGGGTATTTATTGAGCACGTCTTTCAACGAATTGAAATATTCTTGGGCATGTTGATCCCATCTGAATGGGATATCATGGTGTAGTAAGTGCAACAAGCCATGGGAGAGCATTTCATAATCGAGAACAAAGCGACATAAGAAATTGGCATTGCCCGGAAGGATTTGTAGCTAGCACAAATTCTTGGGGGGAGGAATCTCATATACATTTCTTGCATCTACTCCACATGTTGACATCATTACAACAGATCAGCAAGAAGTAATATCCTATTGTGTTAAGAATGTAGGGGCCGAATTAAATAAACAACCATTTAATTTACAACATAATAGTAAAATTCAAGAAATTTCTATAATTTAGCACATTCGCCTACAAATTTATCAATTATAATAAAATTTTATAAGAGATTAAAACAATGCATAATTTGAAATAATACCTGAACCTGATGCTAATAATGCTTCGTTTGTCCACCGCTTGCCTCCTTGACCGCTTCTGCAAAACACTGCCCAAAACCTAGTTCCTCCCTGCCAACTAGGTAACTCCCTAGCTCTAGGATATCATAAGGATATCCTGGCCCCCGTACCCAAAACCTCCAGCAAATCCAGTGCACTGATACAATCCTACTCCATAATTTCACTTCTCTCTGCAAATCCAGAGCTCCCCAAAATTCATCCCCCAACCTCCGTCGAATCACCTCCCGTCCACCTCCTTCCCTTCCGTATCCCCCTTTCACCGACTTCCCCACCTCATTTACTCCCTACCTAACTCATTTATTCCTCCTTATCATTTCCCGTTAATGCCCCTTATCCCCTTTATTTAATATCTTATCCTCCCGCAATTAATAAGTTATCCCTTGTTGTGTATGTAACCTTTCAATTTAACTATATAACTTATTAATTTATTAAATTTAATACATATGTTTTTAAATGTAATAGGTAGTTTAATTAATCAAATTGCAACCATTAATTAATCAATAATTATTTAATTAGTTTTATTATACCTATCCTGTTTAATTAATACCATATTAAGACAATTAATCCCTTAATTATTTTTTACTTAATAATCCTTCACATTTGTTCAACTAGGGTTGTTACATACAC